>SJYC01043600.1:0-26615 GCA_006408675.1 Madoqua kirkii | reverse complement strand
TTGACTCATTGAAAAGACCCTGATGCTGGGAGGAATTGGAGGCAGGAGGAGAGGGATGACCGAGGATGAGATGGCTGGATGGCATCACTGACTCGATGGACATGAGTTTGAGTGAACTCCAGGAGTTGGTGATGGACAGAGAGGCCTGGTGTGCTGCAATTCATGGGGTGGCAAAGAGTCACTCATGACTGAGCGACCAAACTGAAGTCTTTGTTATATAGGACTGTTCTGCACATAGTAAGAAGTTTATTAGCTTTTCAGGTCTCTAACAAATAGGTATCAGCGCACTTTATTTATTATCCCACCCCTCACTACCCCCTCTTCCCATCTTGACAATGAAAAAGTTCTTTAGACTTTGCCAAATTGTCCTGTAGGGTTGGGGAAGAAACTGCCTCAGTTAAGAACTATTACGCTACTGCCTAGACACATGAAGGACAGCTTGCTGGATATAAAACCTTTGATCGGCACTTTCTTTCCTTGAGATCCCTTGTTCCTGCCTTGAATTGTTTGTTGCTTTTAAAAAGTCTGATGCCAGCCTAGTTTTTTTATTCTTATAAATAAATTTGATTTTTATTTTACCTAGAAACCCAAAGGACGTTTTCGTTGTCTCTGAATTTTAATCATTTTACTAGGATTGGCTTAGAATTGATTATTCCAAGTCAGTTTTCTCAAGACCACCGTGGTACCGTTCAAAATGAATATTTTTCAATTTTCTCCAGAAAGTTTTCTTGAATTACTAGTTCTATTCAGTTATTTTTTCTTGGAGAAGAAAATGGCAACCCACTTTAGTATTCTTGCCTGGAAAAAAAATCCCAATTTTTTTCTACCCCACTCCCAAACCTCAGAATCTCCAATTGTGTGTAGCTTGGACCTTCTTGGCCTATATTCCATTTCAGCTATTTGTTGATTTTACTGCCTCTTTTCAATGTTTTTATTAAATTTTCACATTTAAATGCATTCTTGTAAGACAGCCTCGATTTTAATCTTCATATCTTGAGATAATTTTTTTCCCTTAAGTTTGATCCAGTTTCTCTTTATTTCTTTCTATGCTATGTCCATTTCTCTTCTTAGTATTTGGGTTTCTAATTCTAGGCATTTTTTAAAAACATTTTCAAATGCTTGTTTAAAATAATTAAATGTGGAGTGTTATGCTATAGTTTTTCTCCATGTGTTTGGAAGAGAGGAGGAGAAAAACTTTATTAACTGAGATGTTAAATTTTTATTCACTGAGATGTTATGATTCACTTTATCTGTTTTCTTCTTACAGTTTAATGAAAAAAAATTTCCTGTTCCTAGATATTTTATGGACAGAATTCTGAGTTTTAGAGAACCTACTTCGTCAGTATAAATAGTTTAGTGCAGTTTCTTTAACCAGTAAAGTTAGTGGGAAATAAGAAATGTATTTTGTCTCTTTTTCATATATACAAGATCCTTACTAGTCCTTTCTATTTTCTTTACTTCATTGTTCCTTCATTGCCACATCTTTAAGGAGTATTGCCTCTTTTCCAAATTTCTGATTCTCCCATAGAACCAGTGCTGTCATGGCTGACACCTCCAGAGCCTTTCACTTTCTTTTTTCTTTTAATTTCTTTTTAAAATTTATCTTTAAACTTTTCATTTTGTATTGGAGTATAGCTGATTAATAAACAACATTGTGAAGTTTCAGGTGAACAGTGAAGAGACTCAGCTATACATATACCTGCATCCATTCTACCCAGAGCCTTTCACTTTCAAGCTACTTGCTTATGGCCAATGCTCAGAACCACGAAGTCTGAGACCTGTATTTACTATTTTAGCATTTAGTACTGAACTTATCTTGGAGGGTGATTTTATCTGTATTTCGTATGCCTCCCCCATGACTCTCTCCTCCTTTTCATCAAGTCTCTTAAACCTTCTAATCTGCCATTCTCCTAAAGACTTTCAGTAGTGGTGGAACTGGCTTAGAATTTGGTGTGTGTGTGTGTGTGTGTGTGTTTATGAACATACAGACAATTTAAAGGTTATGGTAGTCTTTGTCTTCTTGTAATGCCAAAGTCTTGGTTAAATGTAGTTCTGTCTGTTCTTCTTCCTGATTATACTTTTTGGAGGGAGATGACTGATGACTGTGGAGAGATTTGGATTCAGAGAGCTATAATTATCTTTCAGACCCTGAAAGCTCTTCCTATGATTTTACAAGTACCTATTTTCATGTGCTTTTCCTTCACATAATATTATCAGCATAATTCTTCTTCTCAAAATGATGGTTGAGGAGGGGATTCCACTGTCAGTTTCATTTTAATGAATTCTAATGTCTTTGCCTAATGGTCATCTATATTTATTTCTAAGTATATTGTTTATTTGTATCCTTCACCTGTTTATTAATCGGGTTTATGGAGCTCCTTCTTCAGTATTAATATTAATCATGTGTCTATTTTGTGTGTTGATAATATTTTTTTCTGACTCATCTTTCAACTATGTTTATAGACTTGTTACTAAATGGAATTGTATATAATGTATTTTTGAGACCTTGCATGTGAATGCAAATGTTTCTTTTTCTTCTTGTTTTCACTCATGAATGGGAGGAGCTTGTTTGACTATAGAATGCTTATCTCACAGAATATTGCCCCTCATCTGAATCTAAAGACATATTTCATTCCATTCCAAAATTGCAGATGAGTGGTTTAATGCAACATGACCCTTTTTTCCTCTTTCTTCCTAGTATCTGGAAAATTTTATTTATTCTTTAAATATAAAAACTTTCCCAATATGTGTTATGGTAATATGTTTTCTTATTGAAAGTGTTAGCTGCTCAGTCATGATGACTCTTTGTGACCCCATGGACTGTAGCCTGCTAGGCTCCTCTGTCCCTGAAATTCTCCAGGAAAGAATACTGGAGTGGGTAGTCATTCCTTTCTCTGGGGATCTTCCCAGTCTAGGGATCAAACCTGGCTCTCCTGAATTGCAGGCAGATTCTTTACTGTCTGAGCCACCAGGAAGCCCTTTGCCTTATTACTTTTGCCTAGTATAGGATATATGCTTTTGACGATTGGGGCTCTTTTTCACTTCAGGAAAGGTTTTCTTTCAAATTTTTAAATATTATTTTCCCCACTTTCTCTGTTCTCTCCATCAGATATGGCAGCCATTCTTATAGTGAGAATCTCTTCCATTTCTGGAATCTTCTCACTCATTTTATCTCTTTTTCCTTATGTCCTTCTTTCAGAGAGAATTTCCCAAGAATGGTTTCAACATTATTGATTTCATTCCCAGGAGCAGAAGTTCTATTTTTTATTGTTTCTAAGCTTTATTTAATCTTGAGGGAAATTCATCCTTTTCAAAATACTTCCTTTATCTATTTCTATTTATTATACTTCAACCTCCCTTTTCATCTCAAACTCTCCGTTTACTGTGTAATTTTTTGTTTATTGGTTGATAGAAGCAAACAATTTCCTGAAATTTTATTTAGAATACAGACACAACTGATAGTTTGCAGGGTATGTACTCTTTTAAAGACCCTTCCTCTGACTCTTGATCTTAACATTTCTGTCCTCATGCTGTATAATCTTGAAAAAAATAAGGCTAAGCTAAATGGCTGAGCTATACATTGTTCATATTTCTACTTCTGCTTATTCATCAAGGAACAAGACATTTGTAGCTTTTCCTCTTTGCTACATGTATAAATTTGCTCCTTAGTTCCCCTGAGTGCCCATCAGGTTGCAATGTGATTTATTCCTTCTTTCTTTTCTGATGTTGGAGAGTTATTTGATGTGCAGCCTTTGGCCAACTTTTTAGTTTAATATAGCCAACTATCATTAAACTTTTTAGTTGAAAAAGCCAATTATTCTTTAATATTCTGGTGTTCTAAAGAGGGATATTTTAGTGCTACTCCCTCATTGTCCTCTACAGTATTTAGAATTTATTCCTGAATAGAATAAATTTATTCCTATTTCTGCATTTATGACTAAACCTCTGCAATCTTTACCATGGCCGCTCCACAGCTCATTTCTTTGCAAATGCAATTTTATGTCACAACTGATGCTGTGAATTTTAGTGCTACTCCCTCATTGTCCTCTACAGTATTTAGAATTTATTCCTGAATAGAATAAATTTATTCCTATTTCTGCATTTATGACTAAACCTCTGCAATCTTTACCATGGCCGCTCCACAGCTCATTTCTTTGCAAATGCAGATTTTATGTCACAACTGATGCTGTGTATGGTGACTGCAGCCATGAAATTAAAAGACACTTACTCCTTGGAAGGAAAGTTATGAACAACCTAGACAGCATATTCAAAAGCAAAGACATTACTTTGCCAACAAATGTTTGTCTAGTCAAGGCTATGGTTTTTCCAGTGGTCATGTATGGATGTGAGAGTTGGACTGTGAAGAAAGCTGAGCGCTGAAGAATTGATGCTTTTGAAGTGTGGTGTTGGAGAAGACTCTTGAGAGTCCCTTGGACTACAAGGAGAGCCAAGCAGTCCATTCTAAAGGAGATCAGCCCTGGGTATTCCTTGGAAGGAATGATGCTAAAGCTGAAACTCCAGTACTTTGGCCACCTCATGTGAGAAGTTGACTCATTGGAAAAGACTCTGATGCTGGAAGGGATTAAGAGCAGGAGGAGAAGGGAATGACAGAGGATGAGATGGCTAGATGGCATCACCGACTCAATGGATGTGAGTTTGAGGAAACTCTGGGAGTTGGTGATAGACAGGGAGGCCTGGCGTGCTGCGATTCATGGGGGTGGCAAAGAGTCAGACACAACTGAGCAACTGAACTGAACTGAACTGATGCTGTGTAAGGGCATTCAAAGGCTCTGAATACTGTAGTCAACAATTTCCATATGAGGCTCTGATGGAAGAAAGTCCAAGTTTTTGAGATTTCTTGAAATGTTTTTCCACTAATGATTCCACCATTATACCTATGGTCTTTGGAGGTTTAACTCCTGGGTAGCCTTCCTTTTTTGCTTCAGGTCATTGTATAATATTCCTAATTCCCAGTGCTACTGAAATTCTCCATCTCCTCTTGAGTTTTACATCTGTCTGGAATGGCTAATCAGAAGTCATTGTATTTCTACCATCATAACTTAGAATGAACTAGGTTGTGATTATGTCACTCTACTGTATAAAATCCTTCAAGAGTTTCCAACTATAAGTAGTGTAAGGCATAAAAGCCTTACATGTGAATTCTTTGCAATATGGCACCAGACTATCTCTTCATTTTTATTCACCTGCTTCCATGTATCTTAAATTTTCAGCAAGCTAGATTATTAATTCCTTTTTCTAAATATGCCAGGTAATTCCAAACCTTTTTATTTTTGATCATATACTGTTTCCTCTGCCTGAAATGCCTTGCCTCTCTTGGATCAGTGAGAAATTCCCATTTATCCTTTGGAGTGGAACAGAAATGGATCTCTTTTTAAAAAAATTTTTAATTTTATATTGGAATACAATCAATTAACAATGCTGTGATAGTTTCAGGTCAACAGCAAAGGGACTCAGCCATAATATATATATATATATATATATATATATATATATATGTATCCATTCTCCCCCAAACTCCCCTCCTATCCAGGTTGGCACATAACACTGAGCAGAGTTCCATGTGCAATACGGTAGGTCCTTGTTGGTTATCCATTTTAACTATAGCAGTGTGTACGTGTGGGTCCCAAACTTCCTAACTATCCCTTCCCCCATCCCATCCCCTGCCCCCGCTCCAGCATTATTCTCTAAGTCTGTGAGTCTGTTTCTGTTTTGTAAGTTCATTTGTATTATTTCTTTTTAGATTGCAGGTATAAGTGAAAATATCTCTTCTTTGTTGTGCACCCAGATGCTCAAAGCAAGATGAATTGTACCATTCTCTGTGGCCCCATTGCTGTGCTCTGAATGTTGTCTCCCCTTAAAATTTGTATGTTAAATCCTCACACTCAATGTGATGACACTCAGAAGCTCTGCCTTTGGGAGGTGATCTGGTCACGCGTGCAGAGCTCTCATTAATGGGGTTGTTGCTGTTGTTCAGTCACCCAGTCGTGTCCAACTCTTTGCAGCCCCGTGGACTGCAGCACATCAGGCTTCTCTGTCTGTCACCATCTCCTGAAGTTTGCCCAAGTTCATGCCCATTGCGTCAGTGATGCCATCCAGCCATCTCATCCTCTTATGCCCTCTTCTCCTTCTGCCTCAGTCTTTCCAAAAGCTGGCTTAAAACTATTTTAAAAAAACACACTAAGATCATGGCATTACTTCATAGCAAATAAAGGGGGAAAATGTGGAAGTAGGGACAGATTTCCTCTTCTTGGGCTCTAAAAACACTGCGAATGGTGACTGCAGCCATGAAATCAGATGACTGCTTCTTGGCAGGAAAGCTGTGACAAACCTAGATAGTGTGTTGAAAAGCAGAGACATTACTCTGCCAACAAAGGTCCATATAGTCAAAGCTATGGTCTTCCCAGTGGTCATGCACGGTTGTGAGAGCCAGATCGTAAATAAGGCTGAGCGCCGAAGAACTGATGCCTTCAAACTCTGGTGCTGAAGAAGACTGCTGAGAGTCCCTTGGATAGCAGGGAGATCACACCAGTCAATATTAAGGGAAATCAATCCTGAATACTCATTGGAAGGACTGATGCTGTAGCTGAAACTCCAGTATTTTGGTCATTAACAGAGTAGTACTTTTATAAAAGAGGCCCAAGGGACCTCCCTAGCCTGTCACAGGGAAATTACTTTCTAATAGAACATTTCATTTTTCCTTCTTTTCATTGCCACTGTTCTCTGTCTTCAGAATCCCAATAAAAGAAATAGCAGACATCCACACAGCTTTACATTTCTTTCATTGTTGTCGTTCAGTCGTTAAGTTGTGTCTGACTCTTCTCGGCCTCATAGACTCTAGCCTGCCCGGCTCCTCTTTCCTCTGCTATCTCCTGGAGTTTGCTCAAATTCGTGTCCATTAATTTGGCATTGCTATCTAACCATCTCATCCTCTGCTGCTTCCTTCTCCTTTTGCCTTCAAATCTTTCCCAGTGTCAGGGTCTTTTCTAATGAGTCAACTCTTCGCATCAGGTGGCCAAAGTACTGGTGATGTAGCTTCAGCAACAGTCTTTCCAATGAATATTCATGGCTGATTTCCATTAGAATTACATTTCTTTCATACATTCCATACATATTTCTTGCATGCATTCCATTATTTTGCTTTTGGCTCAGGTCTGAGAGATTCCACTGACTTTATCATCAGATCATCGACATGGTTGTTAAACATAGTCATTCTCTTCTTCAATGTGTTTTTAGTGCCAAGCATATTTTTAATTACCAGGTACTCATTTTTGTTCTGATTGCTCCTTTTTCACAGCAGCAGTCTGTTATGACTTGTGTGTATGCCATCTTTCCAATCTCACTGGAGTCCTTTGTTAATGTTTTTTAAATGTTGTTTCCTGCATGGTCTTTATTTCCTAAAAGCACAATTATTTTATTTGTGAATTTTAACATTTCTCATGCATGTGACTTCTTTCCCTCTCATGTTTGTTGACCCTTGGTTGTTGATTTGTGCTTATGAAGAAAGATCTGGCTATTAAGTAATGAGCATTTCATTTGGATTTGTATACATCTGTTCCCCTGAAAACATCTCCCTTGATGATTTAGTAAGTGGGGTGTGAGAACTGGAAAATCATATTTAAGAGCTGTTGACAAGGAGTCAGTAGGCTGTGGATAGCAAGTCAGAAAAAGGAGGACTTGACTTTAGCAGAGGGTTATTTTGCTGCATTTTTGTTGAGAAAGGTTGCTTTGCCTTTCTTTCCCACTAGATATGTAATGTGTTCCAGAGTTTTCTAGAACTCCACTTTGCTTCCCATTCATGATCTTATGCTCAAATAAGGAGGCATCTCCACATGAGTGAGACACTTTCTTTAGAGTGCACAGCTTGGATTTTTAAGTGGGCCACAAGTTATCTGCTATACATATTTGGGAAGAGGTCAAAGACTTCTTCCAGCTAACCCAGACTTCTTAGCTTCAGTCCTTTATATCAGATGTATTCAACATTTATTTATTTAATAGTATGACTAGATTAAAAAAAAAAAAAACAGTTAGAAATTCTGCCTATCTCTGTCCCCACGCACCTTTGCAATGTGACTTTGGAACTCCCTCTGGCATGAGCTAGAGTCAATTTCTCCACCCCCATTGAATCTGGGCTTGGCCACGTGACTTGCTTTGTTCAATAGGAGTGTTAAAAAAGTGACCTGAAAGAGAGACTTGAAAATCTCTTGAACACTGGGGCTTATTCTCTCTTGCTGCTCTTGTAAAGAAGACAGATGAAAGGCCAGACAGTTAAAAATACATTCTTTTACATATGAATTCTGAATTATCAAAAGCAAAGCCCCAGGAAGAAGCCCAAGAGGCTATAAGAAGAGGCATGTGGCCCATTTGCCTTTATGACTCTGATCAATGGCCTGTTAGACGTTAAGCACGTGAAAAAAGACTTCCCTTGATTATCCAACCAGCAGCCAATCCACAGCTGACCGTGGATATGTGAAAGAGTCCAGCAGAGATGAGCTGAGCTCACACAGAGAAGAACTGTCTGGCTGATCCAAATCATGAACTGAATAAAGAGTTTTTATAGGTTTCTTATTTGTTGTTTTGTTTTCACTAAGACTCCTTTAAAAAGGTGAGGAACTCTGAATGGTAAACTCAACAGCTGAGAAACAGGATGACGGTTCAGTGATAGGTGAGTGTTATTATTTAAAGCCATTAAGTTTTGGACTAGATTGTTATACAGCAAAAGCTAACTGATACAAGTGCCAAATTGTTTTAGTAGTCTAGGTACTATGCATACAAAATAAAGTAGTTAAGGCCTCTGCCCTCAGATGGTAATAAACAAATAAATGAGAAAGACAGTTTCAGAGAATAATATACATTGTAAAGGAATGGAAATAAGATGATGTGACAGACTGACTGTCTAGGGTTGGAATCTAATATAGATATTGTGATCAGAGAAGAATTCTTTGAAATACTGAAGGGTGGGTAAAGATCTGAATAATAAAGAGGAGCCAACTATGAGAAGGTCTAAAGCTATTTGCTCCAGACAAAGGAAATAGCACTTGCAAAGGCACTGAGGTGGGAACACACTTCACGTATTACGGTTCATAAAATTCAACAAGGCTGTAATAAAGTGAGCAAAGGAGAGGCTGAGTGAGACTGTGAAGTCAGGGAAATAGACCATGTGGGAGGAGCTGGACTATAATTAATGTGCGAATTACCTTAATGCTTGTGCCATCTCTCATCCTTGTGCTTTATATTTGTGGATTAAAAGCCTGGCGCTTTTTTTGTTGTTCAGTTGCTAAGTCATGTCCAACTCTTTGAGACTCCATGAACGTCAGCACACCAGGCTTCTCTGTCCTTCGTTCTCTCCCTGAGTTTGCTCAGACTCATGCCCATTGAGTCAGTGATGCCATCCAACCATCTCATCCTCATTGCCCCCTTCTCCTCTTGCCCTCAGTCTTTCCCAGCATCGGGGTCTTTTTCAATACGTTGGCTCTTTGCATCAGGTGACCAAAGTATTGGAGTTTCAGCATCAGTCCTTCCAATGAATATTCAGGGTTGATTTCCTTTAGGATTGACGGACTTGATCTCCTTGCAGACCAAGGGATTCTCAAGGGTCTTCTCCAATACCACACTTCAAAAGCATCAATTCTTCAGTGCTCAGCCTTCTTTATGGTCCAAGTCTCACAGATTACTGGACAAACCACAGCTTTGATTATAGGGACCTTTTTTTGGCAAATTGATATCTCTGCTTTTCAATACACTGTCTAGGTTTGTCATAGTTTTTCTTCCAAGGAGCAAGCGTCTTTTAATTTTGTGGCTGCAGTCACCATCCACAGTGATTTTGGAGCCCAAGAAAATGAAACCTGTCACTGTATTCACTTTTCCCCATCTATTTGCCATAAAGTGACGGGACTGGATATCCATGATCTTCATTGTTTGAATGTTGAGTTTTAAACCAGCTTTTTCACTCTCCTCTTTCACCTTCATCACTGGTGCTTTTAAAAGACTCCTATGAGAATGATGCCTCTTCCCTCCAGCATTTTGGGCTACAACTTCCCATGATCCCTTTTCATCAATCAGATCCCTCTTTTGGAAACAAAGAATTGTTGGTCTTTTGTTTTGTTTTTACATATTTGGTATATGTCAGTCCTCCAGTCAGTCTTTAATTGAAATTCTTTTATCTCATTTAAAAATTTGTAGCTTTTTAAGCTTATCTTAATCTCTTTTTGCTATCCTTTTTATCTTTGTTTCTTCTGCTTTCAGCTTGTCTTTAGAGTGGCTGATCAGAGGTGAGGACTTAATAGTTTATTTGCTCACTACCCTGGTGGCCCAGAGATAAAGCATCTTCCTGCAATGCAGGAGACCCAGGTTCGATCCCTGGGTTGGGAAGATCCCCTGGAGAAAGAAATGGCAACCCACTCCAGTACTCTTGCCTGGAGAATCCCATGGACAGAGGAGCCTGGTAGGCTACAGTCCACGGGATTGCAAAGAGTCGGACATGACTGAGCAACTTCACTTCACTTCACCCAGTAAGTATTTATTTGGCATCTTTTACCTACAAACAAAATTGAAGTTCTTCTCCCCAACCAATTGTCCTTGAGGACCTTGCTTGATTCCAGCTTGACTGACAATAGCTCATCAGAAAAATCTCATTCTGAGCCACTGAGGAAACCCAAGGGTTGATTCCTCCCTGTACCTTAAGTTTCAGTGGACACTTCAGTTGTTTCATTTCCTGGGGGGGGTGTTGCTTTTGATACATCAGAATCCATATGCTAAAAAAAAAAAATGTATTTTAACTCCCTGATTTCCTTCCTATCCATCCATCCATCCACCTACCTATTATCTCTCTTCTGTCTGTGTATCACCATTAATTTTGAGATGCCATAAGTCATGAGGATGGAATACAGGATGTCCTACCTGGGAGGGATGGACCACATTACACCGTTGAGGGCAGAAGATGCTTTGCCCTTATAAACCAAGAATTTGGCATTCGTTGGGTATTTTTCAGACCTTCAAAGTGCAAAAACGGTTGCCCATTCTGCTGTTGCCTTATGGGAACTCTGTTCCTTTATTAAACTCAGAATCAAGAGGCCATCTTGAAAGAGAGAAAAGGAGGCCAACATCTTCTTCTCCGCCTTGAGGCCACTCTATGTGCTATTTCTTCAACCTGGGACACCCTTCTCCTTGCTCCTCCTCCTCCTCCGAGTCTCTTACTTATCCTAAATCTTACCCTTCTGATCTTGGCTTTAAGCTGTTTATTCAGAGAACCTTTCTTTCTGCTCTTCTAATTTTCCCTACCTTCCCACCCCTAAAAGTATAGAGGATGCTGCTGCTTCCCTGCCCAGTTCCCCCTCACTGGTAGGGTGTGCACCCCTCAGTTGCTGAGAATATTCATTGCTAAAATGGAGCTGCCTTGCCTGGGAAGTTACTCCTGACCAGGCGACAGTCAGTGGCCAAAGGCTGTATCAAAGGCTGGTCGCCTGGCCTCAAAGTGGACCAACCTTTCCAGGGTGTTGGGCTAAAGTTGATCTCCAGCTGAGACCCCAACTTTGCTTAGTTTCCTTCTCCTATTTTGTCCTGCTTCCTTCACATCCCCTCTCCAGAAAGCACTCTTCCAATAATTCATTTCTACCAGGGTCATCTCAGGCCTCGTTTCTAGGAATTCTTACTTTAGCCACTTGCATGCATGCGGGCTCAGCGGTAAAGAATCTGCCTGCAATTCAGAAGACACAGGAGACTTGGGTTCAATCCCTGGGTGGGAAAGATCCCTTGGAGGAGGACATGGAAACACTCCAGTATTCTTGCCTGGAGCATCCCATGGACAAGGGATACTAGGCTGCAGTCTATGAGGTCTCAAAGAGTTGGACATGTGCTGAGTTGCTCAGTTGTTTCCAACTCTTTGGGACCTCATAGACTGTAGCCCACCAGGCTCCTCTGTCCATGGGGTTCTCCAGGCAGTAGAGTGGTTGCCATGCCCTCCTCCAGGGGATCTTCCCAGTTCAGAGCTCAAACCCGTGTCTCCTGCATCTCCTGCATTGGCAGGTGGATTCTTTACCACTGAGCCACCTGGGTAGGTGTCAGTCACTTAGGAAGCTTTATTTAAGAGGTTTATCTATTTACATAACTGAAAACAACTTTTCTCTCTGACCCCTAAACATCTAACCATGGTGGAGATTCACATGGGCAGACACAAATGTGAATGGCATCCCCGGAACTAGCCACACAGTAGCTCCCACAGCCCAGGGCGCAGAAGAGCTGCTCATCTGGGAAGTGGAGGTGGGGACGGAAGAAAAAGGAGAACATTGCATGCAAAGAATTCACCCTGGGGGCAGTGCTGGCATTTCAGAGGCAGAGCTGTTTGTCTGACCTGATAAAAAGTGCTTTTTTTTAGAGGCTTTAGTAAAATCATTTAATCTAAAATTCAATATAAATGTTACTCTGTGTTAATCTTTGAGAACCAACAAGTCAATCCCAGATCTGTTCTTTCCCAGAAATGAAACTAATTTGGTTAAAGACAGGGTTTTGGGGGGTTTATTTACCAGAAAGTTCAAAGTTCAAAGACATGATTAAGTATCTTTTCCCTAGTGTAACCCCTCGGGAGCCACAGTAACAGCAGAAACTAATAAAACATGATGAATTCATGTTTGAAGAGCCTATGGAGACATTGACTAATGGCATGAGACCTACAGAATGGGTTAGAAATGAGTTTATATGCAAATATTGTTAAACACCGGTCCCCTGTTGCTTACATGTTCAGTACTTAAAATTTAAGACTGTTTGAAAATGACTCTGAGATGTAACAATTGTGAATTCGTACATGAGGCAGCTTTGGGGGAGCACAAACTGAACTCACACATGGAACTGGATGCTGAAATTGGTAGATGGTGAATGAACCAGCTGACCCCTGAGCATTGACTTGGCATATGTGTGGAAACTCACAAAGTGATTTCAAATCTTTACAGCTGTTACTGTTCCTAATGGAAGTGCAGAGGTAGAGAAAACAAATGGTAAGTGTGGATTTGAGCAGGGGTCCCCAATCTCCAGGCCACAGACTGGCACCTCTGCTCAGGTGAGTGACAGCATTAGATTAGAAATAAAGGGCACAATAAACATGATACACTTGAATCATCCCCAAACCATCCCCTACCACCCCCAGTTCATGGATAAAATTTTCTTCCATGAAATCAGTCTCTGATGTCAAAAAAGTTGGGGGCTGCTGATTGAGGACATCCCAGACCTAATATGGTTTTTCCAGTGGTCAAGTATGGATGTGTGAGTTGAACTATAAAGAAAGCTGAGCACCGAAGAATTGATGCTTTTGAACTGTGGTGTGGGAGAAGACTCTTGAGAGTCCCTTGGACAGCAAGGAGATCCAACCAGTCAGTCATAAAGAAGTCAGTCCTAAATATTCACTGGAAGGACTGATGCTGAAGCTGAAGCTCCAATACTTTGGCCACCTCATGCAAAGAACTGACTCATTGGAAAAGACCCTGATGCTGGGAAATATTGAAGGTGGGAGGATAAGGGGATGACAGAGGATGAGATGGTGGGATGGCATCCCTGACTTGATGGACATGGATTTGAGCAAGCTCTGGGAGTTGGTGATGGACATGGAAGCCTGGCGTGCTGCAGTCCATGGGGTCACAAAGACTTGGACACGACTGAGAGACTGAACTGAACTGAAGACCAAAATTCTTGCAGCTGTCAAGTTATTACCAGAGTGCGTACCTGTCAGTCACCACTATGGCTGCTTTAGACACTGATTTTCCAAATGTACAATTAAGGAAACAAAAGGGCTAGTATTCCATCTTAAGGAAGTCAAGATGAAGCTTAGACATCTGTTGAACCAGAATTTGAAAAGGGTCAAAGTGGCCGCTTTCCCTCTGATTTTCCCAGCTTCTCGACCTGCAGTTCATGAAGCCATCTCTTTAGTCTCAGGCAGGCTCGTCTCACCCAATCCCTTCACAGTGTTTGTTCACTTTTCCTTCTGCATCTTTCTTTGTACTGAAGGCATCATCATCGCCTTAGCTGCTAAGCTTCACACCTAGGCCTTTAGCTCCTATACCCTTATTTCTTATTCTGCTATATTATCCTCAGGGCCACTATATCCATAGTCTGTTGGCTGTGATTCCTTGACCTCCTCTTGGGATGAGACCATCACTTTCATACTACCTGGGTCATTTGCAGGCCTGGCCACAACTTGGATCTTTGTATTGCGCTGAGTCTTTCCTCCCCTAAGAGCATCATTATGGGGAACCACTGGGAGAATCCTCTACTTTGCCTCTACTATCTGTATTTCCCCCTACACCAGCTTGTGCTGATTTCTTCTTACCACTTGAAGCATGTAAGATTAACTGTTTTGACTCTTTTATCTTGTTTGAAGGAAAAAAAACACCAAGATCTGTGTGTTTTCTCCCAGAAAGCATAGATATATACAAGATTGGAATTTTCTCAAGGAAAAGAAATATGTGTTTGCAAATCTGTTACTTCAAGACCTATGTATTTAAAAATCCTTTGCTTTATTAAAAAAATTTTTAATGCAAATCATTACTAAATTTGTTACAATGTTGCTTCTGTTTTACATTTTGTGGGTTTTTTTGACCATAAAGCATGTGGAATCTTAGCTCCCTGACCACTCCCTGCATTGGAAGGCAAAGTCTTAACCACTGAACCACCAGGGAAATTCCCAAAACTCATTCTTATTAGACTTTTATATTCCTATAAAAGTGTATAGAGAATCTTATCCCTCTGTATTCCAAATAAGATTCAAAAAGTTTGTGTTTGACTAGGACATAAAAGAGGAGGGGATCCTGTCTCTCTGCTGCCCGCGAACAAAGGCTCATCTGTATAAGCTAAAGCAATCATGCTGAAATCTGTTCTACTGCTAAATGAACTGAGGTAGCTCTGGGGCCCAGGGCTGTCCTGATTATAACAAGAAGACAGGAATAGTGTAGGTAAGATACAAACTCCAGGACATAGTGGAGGACAGAGAAGTCTGGGATGCAGTCCATGGGGTAGCAAAGAGTTGGATAATGACTTAGTGACTGAACAACAATATTACCTGAATAGTACCTGGTATTGGGTTTGACAGATAAACCCTTGAACCAGTTTTATTCTTTTAACATCTTATCATGTTTATGTCCAGCTTCCCAGGTGGCTCAGTGGTAAAAAAAATTCACCTGCCAATGCAGGAGATTCAATCCTTGGGTCAAGAAGATGACCTAGAGGAGGAAATGGCAACCCACTCCAGTATTCTTGCTGGGAAATCCCATGGACAGAGGAGCCTGGCAGGCTCTGGTCTGTGGGGTCACAGAGTCAGACACAACACATGAGTATACACACACACGAATGTTTATTTCATTTCCAACAAATGGAGTAAAAGCCTGCTATTGGCTGGTGAGAAGATGTAACCCTTATGTTGACCTTCCCAGGACTGGACCTAGGTCTCTGGCAGTGCAGGCAGATTTCTTACCATCTGAGCCACCAAGAAAGCCCTATGTTGACCAACCCTACATTTAATTTGGCTTCTGAAATCAACCCCATTGGTCATAGCTTCTCCTTCTACCTCTTTGCTCTCTTTTCCCCTGGAACAGTCTGTCAAGCCCAGAAGCTCCAATCTCACAGCTCTCTGATCTCACATGTTTCAGTCCAGGGTCAGCCACTTCCCTGGTTCTCATGAGCATCCCCCATGCCCTTGCCTCCATGAACTTCTGTTGCCCCTGCCCATTACACATCCTGAGTATGCCACTCACCACCCCTTCAATATCTAGAATGTCAGGCAACACTTAACAAAGTCATAAGAGCTACTGGCTCTTTATCTGCTGGGTCCTTTGGTAGCTCTAACATCCTTAACTTTTCCCTGGTTGACTACATAACACATTCTTAAAGGAGTGCAAACCTATTCTACTCTGATCAAGGTACATAGTCCGTTACCACCTCCAGACCCAAACCATGTTTTGTGGGGACCAAACCCATCCAGCAGGAGTTTTCTCAAAATCTCTCTTATCTACATCAAATTTATATTCGTATTTGCCTCTCTTTTTTTTTCTTTCTCACCTCAAATGAAGAAATTTCCTTTGGCATTATCTAATAAGGTTGAAAATGTACATAGTCTATGACCAATTTTTTTTTTCCTATCTGTCTCCTATTTTCCTATTGACTGACTGTACTTACTTTTTGCTGCTGCTGCTGCTGTTAAGTCGCTTCAGTCGACTTAGGGGTCTTTGCAACCCCATAGATGGCAGCCCATCAGGCTCCCCTGTCCCTGAGATTCTCTAGGCAAGAACACTGGAATAGGTTGCCATTTCCTTCTCCAATGCATGAAAGTGAAAAGTGAAAATGAAGTCACTCAGTCATGTCCGACTCTTTGCAGCCCCATGGACTGCAGCCTACCAGGCTCTTCCATCCATGGGATTTTCCAGGCAAGAGTAGTGGAGTGGGTTGCCACTGTGTTTTCTGGTACTTACTTTTCAGAGGCTCTCTTTCTTTATTAGGGGCCTGAGACTGTAGATAGAGCTATGCTAATTTTGTAGATTTCTTTCCTCCAGAATCTAACCTTCCCCTAAAAAGACACAGAGGGTCTTCCCTGGTGGTTCAGTAATAAAGTCCCAAAGCAGGAGACACAGGTTTCATCCCTGGATTGGGAAAATACTCTGGAGAAGGAAATGGCAACCCACTCCAGTATTCTTTCCTGCAAAGATCCCATGTGCTCCGAAGCAACTGAGCCCACCCACTATATCTATTGAGCTTGTATTCTAGAGGCTGGGAGCCACACACCCTAAAACTCCTGTTCTGCAACAAAAGAAGGCACCGCAAACCACAATAAGAAGCTCACCCACCACAACTAGAGTGTAGCTCCCACTTTCTGTAATGAGAGAAAACTTCGTGCAGCAATGAAGACCCAGCACAGCCAAAAATAAATAAATAAACAAGTAAATAAATAAATCTAAAGATCCTACAGCTAAGCTCCAGCAGAGCCAACTTAAAAAAAATCAATATTTTTTAAAAAGAGACACAGAGGTTAGACACTGTCATCGTGGAGTTCAGTGAGGAAGGTAGTGTTTCCATTACAATGCAGCATCAGTCCTATAATGGATGTCTACTCAGGATACCCTTGTGGCACAAAAAAATGGATTAGCTCTCTGGAGGTGAAAGAAAAGCATTATAGACAAGGTATAGCTCAGCCAGGTCTTACAGAATTAGTAGTTGAGTAGACAAGATGGGGAGGCATCCATTCAGTATCTGTTAGATCAGCAAATGAAGGGCATATCACATGGAGAAAACAAGCTGTGCAGCCAGCGTGACAAAGTTCACTACTTCAGTCTCTTCAGGAAAAGTGCCGACTCAGGGTAACTAAATCAAGAGGGAGGAAAAGAGTGGGAGCAGGTGGGCTTGAGAGCTCAGAAAATAAAGAGTATACTGAAGGAAAAGTTTTAGAGGAAAGAAGTAATATTAGTACAAGCAGAAATTATTGAAGAGCAGAAAAACAGGAGAATTAAAAACTAATTATATCTACACCTATGGTGAATTCATGTTGAAGTATGGCAAAGCCAATACAATATTGTAAAGTAAAAAAAAAATTAATAATAATAATAATAAACTAATTCAAGGGACTTCCCTGGTGGTACAGTGGTTTAGACTCTGCCTTGCAAAGCAGGGGACATGGGTTCGATCCCTGGGCGGGGAACTAAGAAACCACAAGCCTTGGAGCATGTAAGCCTGCTCGTACAACTAAAGAGTTCATGCGCCACAACAAAAGATCCCATATTGGGCAATAAGAGCCCACTGCTTCAGCCAAGACCTGATGCAGTCAAATAAATAAAAAAATAAATAAATATTCTTTAAAAACGAATCCCAAGAGTTGTTTCTACACAGAAAGGAAAATCAAGGAAAGAGAGGCAAAAAACAGGATGAAAAGGAAGCAGAAGTTCGTGGAGGAAGGATAGACAAAGGTCTTGCAAGTTTAATCAAGGGGAAATGGAAACTATAGAGAAAGTAAATTTACTGAAGATGTATTTACAGAGTGCTTAATACTTGCCAGGTCTTGGGGTAGCTGTTGGGAGAAAAAACAGCTGTATAAAGAGAGACATCCTCTGCCTTGGAGGAGCTGAATTTTGGATGAGGAAGTGCTTCTTTAAACATATAATTATCAGATAAAAATATAACTACAAATTGAAAGTGGTAAGGAAAAGTAAAGAGTCCAATGAGAGGTTACGGCAAGATCAAAAATTAATGTGAGTCTGGGTGCTGTATCATGAGAGGCTTTTGAAGTTTTGACATTTAAGCCAATGTCTGGTGAAGGAGAATGAGTTAACCAGGCAAGAAGCAATTGGAAAAGCAATCCAGGAGGAAAACCAGCCTGTGTGAAGGTCTTGAGGTAGGAAAGAACATGGTTAAGTTCAAGTAACTGGAAGCAGGTCGAGGGGTAGAGCAAACAAAGGAAGCAGAGAGTTACAAAGACTTACAGGCAGGGTGACCACCCATTCCAGTTTGGCTAGGATTGAAGGGTAGGGGTGGGTCCTGGGATATGGGACTTTCTGTTTCAAAACTGAGACAGTCCCAAACTAACCTGGATAAATTGATCACCTTATTTACAGGCTTTATTCAAGATTTGGGACCATAGCAAAAGAACAATACAGTAGCTATAATCAAGGCAGCTGTAGTGAAGATGGAAAGATGTGGATGGGTTTAAGAAATATTTAGGGGTAAACTGATAGAACGTGATGACTAAACGACAGCCAGGGAAGGAAGAAGGGCAGAGGGAATAATCAAGAATGAACTGACTTTTTTTTTTTTTTTGGGTTTAGAAACCAAATAAATATGCATAAAAAAGAATGAAAACACAAACGAATAACACTAAATTTGTTCACTGACATCAATTGTCAAATCAAGGTTCTCAACTTTATCACTATTGAGTTACAAAGGTGTACATTTTGGCACTTTCCATCTCTTCCATTCCCTGCACTTGAAATGGAAAGGAAGTCTGATGGAAACCCAAATGTGCCCTGAAAGAATTCAAAAGTTAGTTTCAACTTTTAAAGAGAGGAGAGTGTTCCTCACCCTGGTGAGGGGGTATGACTCAACATAATGAGAAAAGAAAAACAGGAAGCCTTTAATATAGAGTGCATTCATCTCATATTCAGATGGCATGTCAAGGAATGTATTATTCTTGCTCCTCCGCCCTCCCCAACTCTCAGACTTCAATATTTAACCCAGAGGAAATTGTAACTGAATTATGAAGTCCTTTCAAAACTAGATATTTGACACATCTGTTATAGAAGCCTTATAAAAAGCACACTGGATGCCTGTAAATTTTATAATTATGTTAATTCAAACTCAAAGACACTCCCATGAATTTTTAAAAAAATATTTCCAGCTCAGATCTCAGAATTTGTTCTGCCTGCCTTTGAGACGTGGGGAATATTTGCTGTATGCACTAAATTCTCTTCTTTAACTGCCCATGTCAGGAGAGCACAGGACCTGAATGAAGATGAGCACAGTATACCAAAGAGAGTTTATTGAACACATAGACTTAATCCAGGTTCAAAAGCACAGTCCCTGTGAGATCTAAATCAAGTATCTGGACAGGTGAGAATTTGCCTTCCAATACCCCAGAATCCCAAGTGGAAGGATGATTTTTCTTTTTTGGACATGGGAGCAGAATGCCAAGCCTGGGATGGGCCATCAAAATCATTCGGGCCAATCTTATATCTTTGGCTTATGTTTCAAGCAATTATTTACTCATTCATTAGTGTAACAAATAGTTGTTGAACACCTACTGTACATGAGGCATTCTAGCAATCTAGGATATGTTAGTGAAAATAGAAATCTTTCCTTTCAGTGAATTTAGATTCTAAAGGGAGGATTTAAGTAATAAGCAACAAAAATAAGCAACACACATAATGAATGAGTAAGTTATACAGTAACATTTGCTGGAAGGTGAAAACAGTTCCATAACAAGAGAAATAGGAGGGCAGGATAATAGAGATCAGAGTGATGGAAAGAGGAGGGGCAGGTTTCAGTTGAAGTAAGATGGTTGAGTAGTTCTCCTGGTGAAGATGATGCTTGAATAAAAGATCTGAATGAGGTGAGGGAGTCGTCGATTGCTGGTGATTTCTCCAAGGTAGTTCAGAGTCATTTAAAATGGGATTTTTAGCCGGGCGCACCACTAGGCTCAGAAGCTGGCTTTTGCTTAGGTCCTACCCATAAGTCACGTGACCTGATCAATTTTTTTCCTTCATACTCTAAACTTAGCCTATCACCCTGACAAGTTTCACGTTTCCAGAGCCTCCTCTCCAGCCCTTCGACATTTCAGCTTGATGGGATGTCATGAACTTGCCTGTTTGGGTGTTTATCTACTGTGTGAGTCAGTAGAGCAGCTCAGGGACGAGGGCAAATCAAGATAAACTTGGGCTCATCACTTAACACTGACTGTCCTTAGGCAAGTTATTTAACCTCTACTATCTCGATTTTCTTAACTGTAAAAGTAAAATAGTCTCTATTAGAGTCATCATTAGTATTATCAGAGAAACTGTAGACCACTTAGCATAGTGTTTGGCACACAACAGTGAAAGTTCCTCAGTCGTGTCTGACTCTATGCGGCCCCATGGACTGTACAGTCCATGAAATTCTCCAAGCCAGAATACTGGAATGGGTAGCCTTTCCTTTCTCCAAGGGATCTTCCCAACCTGGGAATTGAACCCAGGTCTCCCACACTGCAGGCAGACGCTTTACCCACTGAGCCACAAGGGAAGCCCAAGAATACTGGAGTGGGTAGCCTATCCCTTCTCCAGCTGATCTTTCCGACCCAGGAATCAAACCAAGGTCTCCTGCATTGCAGGCAGATTCTCTACCAACTGAGCTATCAGGGAAGCCCTAAGCATGTCATTAAAGGCAATACTTCTTGGTGGTACTCACATCAATGCCATCTCTTTCGGGCAAGCTCCCGCTCACCTTCCATGCTAGTTTACTAGTGCCCAGCTTAAAGTCTGTCCTGAGTAAGTATGATTATGAGCAGTGGAATCCAGTCCATCCAAGAATACCTGGAAAAACATGCCTGAAGTTCCACTGGAGTACTCAGTCTCTGGTTGGTAAATAGCTGTCCACTTATTCACCAGGATAAGAAGTTTAAACACAGAAACAGTAATTGGATTTTATCCCTCTTTTTTTTTTTTTTTTTCCCTGAATTTACTATTTTGGAGTAAGGAAAATGTTTTGACAAAATTTTCTTTCCTTGTAACAGGCTATTAAAGGAGACCATTTCTTATCCAAATTATAGTATTTCCTGGTCCTCTTTCAAAATGTATTCTTTGTCTAAAATTAAAACATAATGATAATAACAAGATTAATTCTCTGGTGTGTCAGGATGTAAGATAAAGGTAGGATGTGATTCTATATATAGCAGGACGTCATAGAAAGAATCAGTTCTCTGATCCCAAATGCCTTGCAGTGTGGGAAGAAAGTTAGGTACCAAATTAAAAAGATTTTCTCCAAATCTCCTTTCTTACTGCATTTTGAAGTTTCAGAATTGTAACATTATGGTGCTCAGATTCTGCTAGTAATTTTTTTTCCTTCATACTCTATTTTCACTAACATATCCCAGATTGCTAGAAGAATGCCTCATGTATAGTAGGTGTTCAACAACTATCTGTTACACTAATGAATGAGTAAATAATTGCTTGAAACATAAGCCAAAGATATTTGCCCATTTGCTAATAGGCAAAGTCCATAATTATCTGGGCCTTCTGGATGTCCTAGTGAGAACCAAATGGTTATGACCTGCAGACATCTCTGAAGTCTCTTAAAGTTGAGGGGCTTTTTGTAGAAACCACACGCTGGGACAAGGAAAGTGGTAATGTGTTTCTTGCTGTGGGTTGCTTTGGATATGGATGTTAAGGAAAGAGGTTCTGGTTATCTCACACTTTTCTATATCCAGAGTTGACAAGTCATGGTTTGTGGGCAAATCCAGCCTATTGCTTGCTTTTTAAAGTAAATTTTATGGCCGGTTGTAGTGGTGACTCCACTGTTTACATGGTCTCTTGGCCTGTCAAGTATACGTCCACAGCTGAAGAGAAATGATATCAATTTTCCACTTTCCTGGTGGAAGTCCATGATCTAGAATAAAGGTTGCTGCTGCTAAGTCGTTTCAGTCATGTCCGACTCTGTGCAACCCCAGAGATGGCAGCCCACCAGGCTCTCCCGTCCCTGGGATTCTCCAGGCAATAACACTGGAGTGGCTTGCCATTTCCTTCTCCAATGCAGGAAAGTGAAAGTGAAGTCTCTCAGTCGTGTCTGATTCTCCGCAACCCCATGGACTGCAGCCCACCAGGCTCCTCCGTCCATGGGATTTTCCAGGCAAGAGTACTGGAGTGGGTTGCCATTGCCTTACCAAACTATAATAGCCCACAGGCCAGTTCTGGCTCACCGTTGGCTTTGTCAATAAAGTCTTATTGGCACACATACACACTCATTCATTTCTGTATTATCTGTGGGTGCTTTCAAGCCATAACAGCAGCATTGAGTAGTTGCAACAGGGGCCTGCTAAGCCTAAAATATTTATCATCTGATTCTTTGCAGAGAGTTTTGCCAATCCCTCATTCTGTATGAATAAAGGTTTTTGAAGAATTTGCACCCAGAGAAGCTTGTGAGAGAATTAAATCATCACCACGTATGGCAGTAGACACCTGCAGTCACACTCAGGCAAATCTGGGGACTGGGCCTGGGCCTCAAGCAGCAAGCTTGTTGCAGCAGAAAGCTATCAGCCCTCACATCAAATTAAATCTGTGGTTGTGAAATGCACGGTTCTTACAGTTTTGTTTAATTTTTTCAACTTTTTTTCATTGCTTTATAACACCGTAAGAACTAAAAGAGTAAAGAATTTTGACCAAAATGCCTGTTTGTAAATATTTAATTTTCATTTGAATAAAAATTTAAGTGCACTAGAACTCCTGGAGAAGTTGTACATTCTTCAGGTTTAAGAAACACAGACGAAGAAACAGCTGCCTCACACCTTTGCACTGAATTCCCTGGGCTCTGTTTTTATTTACTTATTTTAGGCTGCACTGGTCTTCATTGCAGTGCATGGACTGCTCATTACAGCGGCTTCCCTTGTTGTGGAGCACAGGGTCTAGGTGCATGAGCTTAGTACAAGGGCTTAGTTGCTCCATGGCATGTAGGATCTTTCCAGGCCAGGGATCAAACTTGTTTCGCCTACACTGGCAGGTGGATTCTTAACCACTGTACCACCAGGGAAGTCGTCCTTTCTGTTTTATCTCTGCTCTAATCTACATCCTTTAACCAGTGGCCATCAGACTTTTTCTATAAAGTACAGAGAACAAATACCATAAATGATCTCTATTATTAATATTTAGCACAAGGCATGAACAAATGGGCATGGCTGTATTCCACTAAAACTTTATTTATGGACACTGAAATTTGAATTTCATAGAATTCTCATATGGCATGAAATCTTCTTTTGATTGATTTTCAATCATCTAAAAATGCAAAGAAACTCACTCTTAGCTGAGCCGTAAAATAAAAAGATGAGGGACTGGATTCAGTCCACAGTCCACAGTTTCCAGAATCCTGTTCTTCATTTTTAATCAAGTATCTTTTTAACAGTACATTTTATTTTATTCCTGCTTAAAGTCAACACTTGATCCTGTGCCTGTGTTTCTTATAGGACTAAGTCCATTCACCTAAGCATAGCATTTCTTTAGGATATTTTTTTCTAGTTTCAAGTCTTTCCATACTCCTCCATGAAACCTATGCTCTTAACACACTGACCAAAGTCCCACATGATTCTGTTGTTGTTTACCTTTCTCTATAGTCTCATTAGTTCGGAATACCTTTCCATCATTCTTCATCTGGCATGGCATCTAAATGTTCTTCCTGACTCATGTCTTCTAAACAGCATCTAACCGTACACATAGCTAGCTGCTCCCTACACAGTACCCAATCCCCTAATATAGAAAGCATTCACAATATTGAATTCTAATTGTTTATCTAAGGGTTTAATTACCTGGATCACCGAGCCTTTGACAGCAGGGATTATGGCAATCCCTATAACCCTAACATCTAACATAGTATTCTAACACCAAGTAGATGTACTACAAAAATTCTACTTAAAGAATGCTCCAGCAATTATGAATAATAGAAAAAATAAAAGCTACTGTTTATTGAGTACTTATTATGCTTCTGTTATGATGCTGTACTATTTTGCATATATGATCTGATATAAGTTTAATGTGCTTTTTCCCCTCCTTCTTAATTTGTTTTTACTGGGTCACACTTTTGTAATTTCATAATATACTTACTATACACTCAACAGCAGAAGTTTAGGCATCAGAGACAGGCTGATGGGGGAAATACATGGATCAGACCCCATTGGCTCTGCTTCATGATTAAGCCTATTCCATCTACTTGCCCAATAACAGCCCCATGTCCTCCGAGGAGGAAAAGTCTACCAAGTTCTTACTAAAGAAAAAAATTAACTTCTGGCATTTCAGCAGAATGCTGCTTTGTTTTTGTGACTGGGCAAAATTAGGCGTATGTCCTGCTTTAGTGGAGTTGCTGGAACATAAATGAAGCCCAAGTTGAGTTAAAGAGGGCCCCAGAGACCTGACAGTGCATCCTCCCCCTGGCTGAGGCAAGGAAAGAGTCCCTTTGTTGGGCAGTGGATGCTTTCCAAATTTAGAGAGTCCTTAATGACTCTTCAACCACATTACATCCTAAGGATAATTAGTAATGTTGCTGCTTGGCGGTTCTGTACCAATCAATCAACAAAGATACACAGAACATGCAATAAATCCAGAATCTGAACCTGCTCCAGGGAGGAAAAGACATCTCCTTTAAGATTCAATAAAAGAAGTCCATCCTTCTGGGAAATGGATGAAGAGGGGCAAAAATTAAATAAATAGAAGGCCCTTGTTAATTTTTGTGCAGTTACCATTTGTTTGTCTTGCCCTCCAATTGTATAGGATAAATGGCAGGAAGGTATGTATGGGGAAACATTATTGAGTGCAAAGCAGGTGAGATACAGAATTTTTCTGAAAACCTGATATAGCACCAGGTAGCATTTTTTCTAGCTATCTGTTCCAAAGCTACTTTTCAGAAACATTCTCTGTGTCCTTCCTAGTCCCTGGCATGAACTATGCTAGATACTGGGCCAACTGCACACTGACTCAAGTATAATGTCTGCCTTGGCACTGTCTAGGCCAGAAGAGTCTTCCAAAAGGTAAAAGGAGAGGGGAGTTTCAACTCTTCAGGGGATGCTGCTGAGCAAGGTTGAGAAAGATGATTGTAAAGAAGTGCTCAATGGATTTAACAACATGAAAGCAAGGGTGAAGTTGGTTGAGGAACAAGTCCCTGGCATGAACTATGCTAGATACTGGGCCAACTGCACACTGACTCAAGTATAATGTCTGCCTTGGCACTGTCTAGGCCAGAAGAGTCTTCCAAAAGGTAAAAGGAGAGGGGAGTTTCAACTCTTCAGGGGATGCTGCTGAGCAAGGTTGAGAAAGATGATTGTAAAGAAGTGCTCAATGGATTTAACAACATGAAAGCAAGGGTGAAGTTGGTTGAGGAACCTGTGGAAAGAAAAGCAATGGGGGGAAAATGGTCTTTGATAAAATTTATTGTGAAAGTGATGTTGGAGAAGACTTGAGAGTCCCTTGGACTGCAAGGAGATCCAACCAGTTCATTCTAAAGGAGATCAGCCCTGGGTGTTCTTTGGAAGGAATGATGCTAAAGCTGAAACTCCAGTACTTTGGCTATCTCATGCAAAGAGTTGACTCATTGGAAAAGACTCTGATGCTGGGAGGGATTGGAGGCAGGAGGAGAAGGGGACGACAGAGGATGAGATGGCTGGATGGCATCACTGACTTGATGGATGTGAGTTTGAGTGAACTCCGGGAGTTGGTGATGGACACAGAGGCCTGGTGTGCTGCGATTCATGGGGTCACAAAGAGTTGGACACGACTGAGCGACTGAACTGAACTGATTGTAAAAGTTGAAACAATATTAGCTATAGTGTGCAGGAGAGGCTGAGATTCACAAGAATCTTTTGTGATTTTTTTTTTAACATGTGTATGAGCTTCCAGGACACAGCAGCTCAAGCTGGCCACTGAGACACACACAGACCCCTCTCAGGTCAAGCAGGCTGGCCATTTAAGCACCTGAGTTCTTGCAAAAAGTTCTGAGCTGATTTGCTCCAAGAGTCTTCTCTAACCCTCTTACACTGCTGGTGGGAATGCAAACTAGTACAGCCATTATGGAAAACAGTGTGGAGATTCCTTAAAGAATTGCAAATAGAGCTGCCTTATGACCCAGCAATCTCACTGCTGGGCATACACACCGAGGAAACCCGAATTGAAAGAGACACATGTACTCCAATGTTCATTGCAGCATTGTTTATAATCGCCAGGACATGGAAACAACCCAGATGTCCATCAGCAGATGAATGGATAAGAAAGCTGTGGTACATATACACAATGGAGTATTACTTGGCCCTTAAAAAGAATAAGTTTGATGCAGTTCTAATGAGATGGATGAAATTGGAGTTGATTATACAGAGTGAAGTAAGCCAGAAAGAAAAACACCAATACAGTATACTGACA
>SJYC01043598.1:0-23459 GCA_006408675.1 Madoqua kirkii | reverse complement strand
AATCTCCTTGCAGTTGAGGAATTCTCAAGATTCTTCTCCAACACCACAGTTCTTCAGTGCTCTTATTTTTTGTCTGTTTGTTTTCCTGAACCGCTCCCTAGTGTCCTGGAGTTCTGACAACACTTGCCTGCCTGCTTACATTAGGTGTGTATCTAAGACATGACTTCCCTTAGCCTCAGGTGATTGGATAAAGTACTTTATTCTTAAACATCCTCTTAAACCAAACTCTTTATCTGTAGGAACAGCCTGGCAAATTTAGATGTAATGATTCTTACTTATTCTTGACATCAGCATTCTTTCATTTAGCAAATATTTATCAGATATATTCTATGTGTAGGAACTGAGCACCCAGTGGAGAATAAGACAGAGAAGAGGAATTCATTCAAATGTTACATTAAAACTTTAACTTGTATTGAGATGCATCACCCTTGGTGGCCAGCCTTTCTTGCCTATTAAGAGTACCCTGTGTATCTGACATTTTGAGACCCCATGCACTGTAGCCCACCAGGCTTCTCTCTCCATGGAATTCTTCCAGCAAGAATACTGGAAAGGATAGCTGTTCCCAGGAATTCTTCAGGCAAGAATACTGGAAAAGATCCCTGGGGATCTTCTCAACCCAGGGATCAAACCTGGTCTCCTGCATTGCAGGCAGATTCTTTACCATCTGAGGCACCAAGGAAACCCATCTCTCCCTGGTTAATTGTCCTGTTTCCACTGGCTCAACTTGAGAGTGTTAGTACAAATTATCCCTGGTTTATGTAGGCACGAATCATTTCACATCACTATGGTGAAAACGTCCAGAATACTTACTGATACTTTAATTTTCCTTTTCAGTCTCCACAAGTCTGTTCCACTCATGGACATTGTACTCCAAGCCAAGACAACAAAGCAGGTTGACTGGTTTTGAATGGAAGTCCATCTGTCAGCCACATGGTTTCAGAATGGGAGCATTCATCCCTGAAACATGACATGGCAGTGACCAAAGGGTTGTATGCAAAGAAGATGATGAATAAAATGTGAGTTGAGCATACCAGGAACTTGCGGTCCAGTTGGGAAGAAAGGCATGTCCACAGTTGGTAGCACAATAAGGGATAGCATAATGAAAGACATATAGTAGCAAGAACAAGGAGTCGTGGAAATGGAAGCATTTTCTGGCTGAGTTTGGGAGGGCTCAGGATTGGAGACGGGAAGAGTTGCTTTTGGAAAGTGGGCTCTGTGAACTTGAGCTTGTGGAATGGCTGTTGGGCTTTATCATTTATCCTAAAAGTTTCTCCTTCTTGTCAATTCTCTATCAACTCTGAGCTTCAGTTCCAAAATATCAACTGCCCATATACACTGAAGATAGAAAACATTCTCAGGCTAGTAGAGTTTATGTGCTGTGTAACAAGTTCCCCCAACTCTTAGCAGTTTAAAACAGCACACATTTATCTTCTATCCGTATCTATGGGTCAGGAGTTCAAAGCAGCTTAGCTGAGTGGTTCTGATTCAGGATCTCTCACCAGGTTACATTTAAGATGTCAGCTAAGGCCATGGTCCCTGAAAGTTTAAGGGATACCAGAAAACCTGTTTTCAAACTCACTCACATCACAGTTGGCAGGTGGCCTCAGGTCCTTTCTGCCTATTGGCCAGATAGTTCATATCCTCACCATATGGATTTCTCCAGAGAGCTTGTTGAGCATCCTTACAACATGTAAGCTGGCTTTCCTCAGAGCCAGTTATCTGAGACAGAGAGAGTGAGGATGTAGTCATTGTGCTTTTAATAACCTAGTCTTCAAAGCCACATGTGACCACTTCTGTTTTCTTGTATTCATTAGAAGCAAGTCACTAAATCCAGCTCAGACTCAAGGAGAGGGAACTTAGACACCACCACTTGCAGGAAGAAATATCAAAGAGTTGGACATCATTTTAAAACCACCACCATACGTCCATGCCTTTGATGACACTGATGCTATGCTCTTTGGGGTAGTATGGCAAAGAGGAGATATGGATTTCTCCAGAGAGCTTCTTGAGCATCCTTACAACATGAAAGCTAGCTTTCCTCAGAGCCAGTTATCTGAGACAGAGAGAGTGAGGATGTAGTCACTGTGCTTTTAATAACCTAGTCTTCAAAGCCACATGTGATCACTTCTGTTTTCTTGTATTCATTAGAAGCAAGTCACTAAATCCAGCTCACTCTCAAGGAGAGGGGAGTTAGACACCACCACTTGCAGGAAGAAATATCAAAGAGTTGTACATCATTTTAAAACCACCACCATACGTCCATGCCTTTGATGACACTGATGCTATGCTCTTTGGGGTAGTATGGCAAAGAGGAGGAAAACACAGGCTTTAGAGTCAAAATGCCTAGGCTGGAATCTCAGGTCTACCGCTTATCATTTCAGTGTGACTTTAGGCAAATAGGCCTTCCTGGGTGGCACTAGTGGTAAAGAACCTGCCTGCCAATGCAGGAGACATAAGAGATGCTGGTATGAGCCGTGGGTGGGGAAGAGCCCCTGGAGGAGGGCATGACAACCCACTCCAGTATTCTAGCCGGGAGAATCCCATGGACAGAGGAGCATGGCGAGATACAGCCCATGCGGTCACAAAGAGTTGGACACAACTGAAGTAACTGAGCTCACTTTTAGGCAAATAACTTATTGGGTTTCAGTCTCCTTTATCTTAAAAATGGTAATAATATTAACACCTACTTCATATGGTTGTTATGAGAATTAAATGAGTTAATACATGTAAATACCATATGCATAATACAGACAAAGCAGTGATTCCCAACTTTTTTAGCACCAGCGACCAATTTCGTGGGAGACAATTTTTCCATGGACTGAAGGTCAAGGGGGATGTTTTGGGGTGATTCAAGTGCATTACATTTATTGTGCACTTTATTTCTAATCTAATGCTGCCTCCAATCTGATAGGATGTACCAGTCTGCAGCCCAGACACTGGGGACCCCTGATATAATGTACATAGAGGGGCTTCCCTGGTGGTTCAGTTGTGAAGAGTCTGCAGGATGTATGTGCTGACTTGAGTATTGTACAGACTGATATGAATCTTTGATTCAATCCCACTTCCTTGCTGGCTGCCAACCAGAGCTTGCTCTCAGCTTCTATTAATAGAAGCTTTTCTCTCTCTTTATCACTTGGCCAACCTTCATCTTCAGTTCCATGTTGTATGTGGAATTGTTTTCTGCTTTGAATCTGTCTGACTTTTCAGCTGGCAGGAGAAAACTCTCCACTTCTAAGGGCTTCTGGGATTCAATCAGGCCCACGCAGATAACCTCCTGTTTTAAGGTCAACTGTAACATATAATGGGCTTCCCAGGTGGGGCAGTGTAAAGAATCTGTCTGCCAATGTAGGAGACACAAGAGTCTTGGGTTCAATCCCTACCAGGAAGATCACCTGGAGGAGAACATGGCAACCCACTCCAGTATTCTTGCCTGGAAAATTCCATGTATAGAGGAGCCTGGCGGGCTACAGTCCATGGGGTCACAAAGAGTCAGACGTGACTGAGCAACTAAGCATGCATGCAAGGGGTCAAGGGAAACACGTAATGCACTGTAATTGTAAGACTGACACCTCATCAAATGTGAATGTTCCTGGGAGCAAGGAGGATATCTTTGGGGGATGAGTGATCAACAATGGCTCATAAGTCTTCACTATAAAAGATACATTTTTATCGGTAACATCTATTTTTTAAATGCCAAAGAATATTGGTTCAAATTACACACAACAAATCTATCAAGAAAAGTTTGACTAGGTCTGGGTGTATTGGGCTGCCTGATTCGAGTCTGGCCTTTTAGCTAGCAGGTGGTACTAGCTAACTACAGGCAGCAATAATGGATGGTCAGCTGTTTTCAGACCTGCCTCAAAGTTTTTCAGGCCATCTGCCTGGGGTCAATGTGGTGGTCAATGTGCAGCTTTTGCAAACTAGCTACCTGAGTGTGGATCTCAATCCATCACTTAGGCCCTTGACCTTTCACTCACGCGAGCCAGCAATCCCTTTTCAAGTTTCAAAAAGCCTGAGCTGAATTTTATGCCAGTTGCAGTCAAACTTACCCTAAGCAATGCTGGCTATACATTAGCTTGTTTAAAAATATATATTTATTTTTAATTGGAGGATAATTGCTTTACAATATTGTGTTGGTTATATATTAGCTTTTATAACAAATGGATTGTTGCATTGGTTGTGTAGGAGTGCTTACACAGTAAACACTTACAAGGAGAGTGGATTGTTTTCAGATTCTAAGATTTCCCTCCTCTGACCTCAGAGGGCCTCTGAGGGTGGGCCAGCCAAGGTGATTTCTGTCAAGAGACTGTACTCCTCTCCTTGGTGGGTAATCATTCCTCCTTTTTCTGGAAGAAGCCCCCTGAGGGGCTCAAAGCCACTTTCACTCCCGCCAAGGCTGCCCGTTCTGTCTGATTATTGGCCCACGCTATCTTCTAAACTTTTTGTTGTGTAGTCCCTAAGTCATGTCTGACTCTTCGAGATCCCATGAACTGCAGCATGCCAGGCTTTCCTGTCCTTCACTATCTCCCAGAGTTTGCTCAAACCCACGTCCATTGATTTGATGATACCATCCAACCATCTTATCCTCTGTAGCCTCCTTCTCACCCTGCCTTCAATCTTTCCCAGCATCAGAGTCTTTTTCAGTGAGTCAGTTCTTCGCATGAGGTGGCCAAAGTATTGCAGCTTCAGCTTCAGCATCAGTCTTTCCAAAGATGTCAGCTAAGGCCATGGTCCCTGAAAGTTTAAGGGATACCAGAAAACCTGTTTTCAAACTCACTCACATCACAGTTGGCAGGTGGCCTCAGGTCCTTTCTGCCTATTGGCCAGATAGTTCATATCCTCACCATATGGATTTCTCCAGAGAGCTTGTTGAGCATCCTTACAACATGTAAGCTGGCTTTCCTCAGAGCCAGTTATCTGAGACAGAGAGAGTGAGGATGTAGTCATTGTGCTTTTAATAACCTAGTCTTCAAAGCCACATGTGACCACTTCTGTTTTCTTGTATTCATTAGAAGCAAGTCACTAAATCCAGCTCAGACTCAAGGAGAGGGAACTTAGACACCACCACTTGCAGGAAGAAATATCAAAGAGTTGGACATCATTTTAAAACCACCACCATACGTCCATGCCTTTGATGACACTGATGCTATGCTCTTTGGGGTAGTATGGCAAAGAGGAGGAAAACACAGGCTTTAGAGTCAAAATGCCTAGGCTGGAATCTCAGGTCTACCGCTTATCATTTCAGTGTGACTTTAGGCAAATAGGCCTTCCTGGGTGGCACTAGTGGTAAAGAACCTGCCTGCCAATGCAGGAGACATAAGAGATGCTGGTATGAGCCGTGGGTGGGGAAGAGCCCCTGGAGGAGGGCATGACAACCCACTCCAGTATTCTAGCCGGGAGAATCCCATGGACAGAGGAGCATGGCGAGATACAGCCCATGCGGTCACAAAGAGTTGGACACAACTGAAGTAACTGAGCTCACTTTTAGGCAAATAACTTATTGGGCTTCAGTCTCCTTTATCTTAAAAAATGGTAATAATATTAACACCTACTTCATATGTTATGAGGATTAAATGAGTTAATACATGTAAATAGCATATGCGTAATACAGACAAAGCAGTGATTCCCAACTTTTTTAGCGCCAGCGACCAATTTCGTGGAAGACAATTTTTCCATGGACTGAAGGTAGAGGGGGATGTTTTGGGATGATTCAAGTGCATTACATTTATTGTGCACTTTATTTCTAATCTAATGCTGCCTCCAATCTGATAGGATATACCAGTCTGCAGCCCAGACACGGGGGACCCCTGATATAATGTACATAGAGGGGCTTCCCTGGTGGTTCAGTTGTGAAGAGTCTGCCTACCAATACAGGAGACACAGTTTGATTCCTGATTCAGAGGGATCCCATATGCCTCGGGGCAACTAAGCCCCTGCACCACAGCTATTGAGCCTGTGCTCTAGAGCCCCGGAGCCGCAACTACTGAAGCCAGTGCACCCTAGAGGCCCTGTTCCACAGTCCACAACAAGAGAAGACCCGCAATGAGAAGCAACTAGAGAGTAGCCTTGCTCGCCACAACTAGAGAAAAGTCTTGGCATCAGCAAAGACCCAGAATAGCCAAAAATAAATAAATAAAATTGTATAAAAAAATAAAGTACATAGAACAGTAACTGACACACACTGAGTGCTCAAAAATGCTATATTCTTATTAATCATTCTCATTTCCACTTAACTCCTGTTCTTTCAAGACCAAATGTGAATGCTGCCTCTTCTTCTAAGTTTTCCAGATCTCCTGGGCAAATTTTCTTCTTCCTGTCTCTAAGGTACTCTAGCATTTTGATTATTCTTAAAATTGGTACTTTTCAAACTGTGTCATCAGTGCTCAATTATGCCTCTGTGTCCCCCACCAAATGGTGTGGCCTGGGAGGACAGATTTAGATCTTCTTAGAGGCAGATTCTCTGGGACAGGTAAGAAGGCAAATTATGAGCAGCCTGTGGGATACTCAATTTTTCACCCCAGAGTTGGGGCCATCAGGAAAGAGAAGACTGAGTTTTTATGGAAAGTGGTTTCCCCACCATAGCTGCCTGAAGTTAACACCAACTGCTCCCCAGGGTGGCCTGGTGGAACACTGGCTCCGGAAGAGAATCCTCTCTATCAGCACTCTGACACCGGGAGCCTGGGCCCTCATTATGTGTTCAAACATTTCCCGGGGGAACAGTTAGCAGACTTCACATACGAGAAGTGCATTTTCAGGAGCATGTGATAATCTGGAAATGTCTTTATACAGGGGAAGAACAAGTAAGGAGGAGAGATGGCTTCAAATTTCCTGAGCGTCTGGGAATCCTTCTTTTTGCATAGTGAGGTATTAGAAGGACTCAGATTAAATCAAAACTGTGCCCCTTCGCCCAGTATGCCACAACGAAGGGGTGGGGACTGAAGAAGACTCAGGCTGCTCTCAACAGAAAGTTCCTTGTGTAGAAGGGCCTTTATCAGCCTTTCCATCATCCAAAAATAACAGACTGTTTTGCTATTTAAAATCATGGTTAGTGAATTCCCTGGTAGTCCTGTGGTTAGGACTCCGCGATTTCACTGTCATGGGCCAAGGTTCAATCCCTGGTTGGGGAGCTAAGGCCCTGCAAGCTGTTCATGCAGCCAAAACTGAACAAATCAATGGACCTATGGCTGTTCCAAGTTCAGGCTTTCATCTCTGTTGACTCCACGTCATAGATGTAACAGGCAAGTGCATTACCTCTTTCCCCAGCCTGTTACACTGTAACATTGAAAAATATAGCCTAGGACTTCCCTGATGGCCCAATGGTTAAGAATCCATCTGCTAATGCAGGGCACACGGGTTCAGTATATGGTACAGGAAGATCCCACATGCTACGGGGCAAACTGGGCCAGTGCAGGTGCAGCTACTGAAGCCCCAGAGCCCATGCTCCGCAACAACAGACGCCGCTGCAATGGAAGCCTATACACCACAATGAGAGCAGCCCCTGCACTCTGCAACTAGAGAGACTCCATGTGCAGCAATGAAGACCCAGTATAGCCAAACAATAATAATCTAAAAAATAAATAAATGACTATAATCACCATAATCACAGTTTGCTTTAAAAAAAATTAAAATTAAAAATTATAGCCTAGATTCTAGAAGAGGTATGAGGTGGAAATAACTGATGTTATTAAATCAATGGAAATAATTCATGTGATTATGTCCAGATCATCCTGACCATTTTCAAAAGCAGCTTTTATCTAGTTGAGGGTGTCCTGAAGCCTCCATGTCCATATTAGGGGCCTTGTTAACATCTGCTATGACTTGCCTACACCATCTCCTTTAACTCTCCTAGGTCACAAATCGGAAGTAGAGGGACATCAGCTGATAATTCCCATAACATCTGCCTGCAAGAACAGGCATGTCACATGGACCTGACCTGTCCAATCAGAGCTTTCAACCACCAGAGCTGAGGTGAAGGATGAAGAATAGACGTGTTTGTCCTGATTCACATCAAACTCCTGGATCAGGTCATACCTGAAATCCACCATGCTATATTGCAAACTCCCAAGTTACCTGCCCTTTTTAATCATTTTACTGATTCGAGCCATTTGACTTGATTGGATTCTTTCCCTTGAGACTCCAGACAGTACTGACTTACATGGAAGAGAAAAACAGAACAAAAAGTATCAATCACCATTGCCCTCTTGCTCTGTACATCAAACATCTATCTGAAATTTTTGTACTGGAAATTCTTCCTGACAGATAGCAACACTAATAGTTTTTAGTATCCCTTAAAACTCTGAGGAGACACATCTATAAGTACTTTAATTAGAAGATTTTTGAAAAGTAGGTTAGCAATATATATCAAGAACCTTAAGAAAGCAACCTTGTCTACTATATCTCAAGAATTCCACTTTTTATACATCCAACCTAAAAATATTATTTACTGGGTTTATGATAAGAATACCTGGGGCATTAGGAAAGATAAGAATCTCATTTGCTACACTCCCAGTTCTCACAGAGGCTATAATGTTGTTCAGGGTTAGATCATTCAGGATTTTAATACTCTCGTAAACCCTATGTTATCTTGACATATGCTCAGAAACATGTTGCTTCCTACCCTCTATGATGGTGAATTACTTATACTCTGTATTTAATCTATACTATTACTTCGAAGTACTCTCTACTCATGGGCTTCCCTGGTGCTCAGTGGTAAAGAATCTGCCTGCAATGAAAGGAGCTATAGGAAATGTGTGTTCGATCCCTGGTTTGGAAAGATTCCCTGGAGAGGGCATAGCAACCCACTCCACTATTCTTGCCTGGAGAATCCCATAGACAGAGAAGCCAGGTGGGCTATAGTCCACAGGGTCATAAAGAGTCTTACAACCTTTATGGAAAGGGCATGACTGAAGCAACTTAACGCACACACACTCTCTGTTCAACTTCGTGTTACTCTGTAGCCTTTGCTTAATCATGGCTTTCCACCTTCTTACGGCTCCATCAGCTGCTTCCAAGTTGGGTGCTGGTCTCTTTCTGTGTGTCTTTTAGCCTCTGCTCCCACTACCCACTGCTGACTCTCTCTGGCTGACGTATGCTTCCTACTGACCCATAGTCCTGATGGATAAAAGCTCCTATTGAACCCTATCTCCTGTTGACCTGTGGCCTCTGATGACTCATGATTCTTGCCAACTCTCGGTTTCTATAGATCCACAGTTCTTCCTGACCAATGGCTTCTGTTGACCCTTTGCTTCTATCGTTCCATGGATCCTGCAGAACTATGACTTCTGATGACCCTGACTCTTGGCCTGTATTCACTTAGGTCCTCTGCTGACCTATGCCCTTTGCTGAAACATAGGTCCTGCTGATCAGTGCCGTCTGTTAACCCATGACTTGTAGTGGGAAGATCCAACCCTTCAGAAGATGCAGCGTTTCAGAAAACTAGATCTCAGTTCAGGGTAGGCCTGGAATTTCAACAAAGATCTGCAGCCCTGGTTATGGAAACTGCCCAGTAGTGACCTGTAACACTGATTATGGAAACTTCCCAGTGGTGCAGGATCCCTGCACATACTTTTTGTGCCCTCCCCAACCCTCCTCAATTGACTCCATTGCCCACTTTCAATCATAAGGTATCTGAAAGAGACCATGCAAAATCTTCCAGCTCTAGGCTAGTGAAACTGGGCTAAGTTTTACAGAAAATCTCTACTTCAACTTCTTTAAAGCCTGCTTTCTCTGTGAAGCCCCAGAGAACAAGCTTATGCAGTGTGTGAGCACTCTAGAAAACTTTATCTTCTGTTTAAAAAAAAAAAAAAAATTCCTTAAGTGGAAATACTACCCAAATAGGAAAGATTTAAAAAGAAATACAGAAAGAAACACAGATTTATAGGATTTCAGGGATGAGAGAACGCTTAAACTTTGAATCCTTCCTCTTTTGTATGAGTGTCTTTACAAGATACTGTCTAAGAACTACCAGTCTCTCCTTGAATGCCTCCAGTGAACATGAGCTCATTAATTCTGGAACAAGACCATTCCATTTTTGCATAGTTTTATTATGACAAAGATTTCTTACCCTGATTTCAATATCTTTCTCCCTGTAGTTAATTCAGCCCTATGGGCCAATGAGTTTTGGGAGGGAGGGGGGTAGTTGAATTTCTCATATCGTAATTCTCCAAATATTTAAATGGAGACTGTTGAATAATTCACTCATTTATTCACTCACTAATTTATTCTTTAGTCCCCAACAACAAATAATTATTTGGCCCCAGATGTCAGTAGCACCCAGTTTGAGAAACATTCCATAGCCCATTCTAATACATAGAAATGTTACTGTTTCTAAAGAAAGGATTTACCTGACATGAAGGATTATTTTTTCTCAAAATGAAATATGCTTTAGGATTGAAGAGGGAGAATGTCAGCCCTCAAATCATTTTTCTTTTCTCTAAATTTACCGAAGAGCATGAAAATGAAGCTCTTATCTGTCTTTGACTTCATAGTCTTCTAAACAAAGTCTTCATCACATTGTTTTCTACCTCCTTGTACTTATTTGGATAAGGATGGTAAGGAACTCAGTGCCTGGGGGCTGCACGTGCAACAAAGACAGCCCTTTGCTCAAGTCTTACAGTCAACCTCAAAAGATCCTCTGTGTACTTCCTGGCTGACTCCTGTTTGGGCTGATTTCCACCCTGAAGGTGCGAAAGCATAGCCCAGCATGTTTGCAATCCAGAGCAGAGTCTGTACTAGAAGTCAAGGCTAAGACTCTCTGCTTGGGATTTCTAGCCACCTGGCAAATCCTACTCAGAGAGGAAGTGTTTGCTCTTGTTACTATTCTTACTGTTAGATGGGTTGAAAGCTAATAATCAGAATATCCCTTTCTATGCATTAGATGACAAGTAAATGGGGATGAGTTTATTTTCCTTTTAATGGTAAATGAAAATCTAGGAATAGTATTTGCCAGAAAAAGAATTAGTGATGTCTTTAATAGATAGAGGACTCTGACAAATCCATAAGAAAAATCTCAAAGTCCTACTATGTAATAAAAAATCAAAGTAAAACTTTTAACATTTTAATTCACAAAATAATCAAATTTTTAAAAATCAGCTGTTTATTTGGGATTCAGTATAACTGACCTACTGAGGGGAATGAGAATTAGCACAAATTTCTTACAAATCCAATCTGGAATTATGTATAAAGAATTTTAAAAATAATTGATACACTTATAATATCACGCTTTTTCCTCTAAGTGCCAGTTACTCAGTCGTGTCCAACTCATTGTGATCCCATGGACTGTGGCCCACCAATCTCCTCTGGTCCATGGGATTTTCCAGGCAAAATACGGAGTGGATAGCCATTCCCTTCTCCAGGGGCTCTTAATGTGGAAAAGGAAGAAGACTTTTATCACCCTTAGGTCTGGAAAGTAAAGGGAAGAATTAACCCTGAGTTAGAGAGAGTCGTGAGGATACTAAAGACATGCTGGTGGAGACCTCTGTTCCTCTATGAATTCCTTCTGCCAGTTCCTTGAGAATATGTGAAGTGTGTGAGTGAGAATACCCATGATTTTTTCCACTTCTTCCTGAGGATTTGGTGACTGATCTGGACTCTAATCTTAGTCATAATATGCACTAAATCCAGACACAGTTTTAATTTTGTTTAAATTCACAATTTCATTCTCACCTCAAAACTAATTGAAATATATATGACTCTAATTTTACATATTAAAAGCTTTAGATTTCAGGGCATGAGTTATTTGTACAAAATAATAAAGCACACTGAGATCTGATCATCTTCAAGGCAATATGTTGGTCTATTCCCAGTCATCACATTGATTGAAAAGTGTCCTGCAGTTAATATTTAAGTCCTACTGCTCTTTTAATTAAGCAATTTAAATAAATACATTTTTACTACACTCAAAATGCCTAGGAAAATAAATTTTAATATATGTGATGTGGAATAACTCTATACGTAACCTTACAATTAACTGTGAGAATAATTTTAACTTAAGGATTAAATTTTGAATTAATGTCAAAGTAACTCAACTATAAATTATGTACCAGAACTTCCAGAGTATTTATTTCCAACAGAATTTATTATGTTTTGTAATTTAACCCAGAAAGTATACTTGCCTACTCAGAATTCTTCTCAACAGTTCAGTATGATTACTAGTCCTATTATTTTGAGAAAGGAATGGCCACCCACTCTGGTATTCTTGCCTGGAAAATCCCATGGATAAAAAAGCCTTGTGGAATACAGTCCATAGGGCCTCAAAGAGTTAGACATGACTGAAGTAACTGAGTATGCACAGTCTCATTACTTATTCTAAATAAATATTGCTTCTGATGACTTGGTCAATTATTTTAGAAAAATTTAAAGATTACACTTCTAACAGCAAATAAAATTTCTGCATTAGTTTATAAGTCATTCTGAAGAGTCTGGTATTACCAGTTTAACCATTTATACACTACTAAAAATGTGCTTAATTTCATATTTATTTTATAGACTAATTACTAAGAAAACTGGGAAATTTGGAGTTTTGAGGACTAAAAGGAAATGTTTCGACACTTGACCTGGGATTGCATTATATACACTGCCGAATGAAAAATTTAGAGATAGAAGAGATTCATTTGTTCATCAAAGAAATATTTTTTTTTAGTATAGTCTATGAATAAAAATTTTTACTAGTCTTTGAGGATGTACATACAAACTACACAATGCAGGCTTCAAGAAACTGGCAATGTAATGAATAGAAAATAAACCAATAATTAAAATGAGCTGTGACAATCAATTAAGTTATGTAAATCCATGATTAACATAGAAAAACAACACCATAATTTAGGCAAACATTGTTGCCACAAAACTCAAATAATTAGGTAAACATAAGATAAAATATACACCATCCACAGGTCTTTAAAGGAAACAAAAAGAAAAATATGAATCTAGGTAGACTATGAAATAAATCTACTAAATGAAGTTTTTATTATTTGAAAAACAAGTTATAATAAACTGTGTGCTGTGCTAAGTCACTTCAGTCATGTCTGACTCTTTGAAACCCTGTGGACTGTAGCCCACCAGGCTTCTTTGTCCATGGGATTCTCCATGCAAGAATACTGGAATGGATTGCATTGTATGCACTGCATTGCTTTGTATGTCATTACACATATAAATAAATCACTGAACTTTTAGAAAAGATTAGCAAACATTGTTGCCACAAAACTCAAATAATTAGGTAAACATAAGATAAAATATACACCATCCACAGGTCTTTAAAGGAAACAAAAAGAAAAATATGAATCTAGGTAGACTATGAAATAAATCTACTAAATGAAGTTTTTATTATTTGAAAAACAAGTTATAATAAACTGTGTGCTGTGCTAAGTCACTTCAGTCATGTCTGACTCTTTGAAACCCTGTGGACGTAGCCCACCAGGCTTCTTTGTCCATGGGATTCTCCATGCAAGAATACTGGAATGGATTGCATTGTATGCACTGCATTGCTTTGTATGTCATTACACATATAAATAAATCACTGAACTTTTAGAAAAGATTAACTGTTTTAACATAACTTTCTTTTCTATTGAATAGAAAAATAAATGAGATAACTGAATTAAGTAATTATTAAAGATTATATGATGATTATATGATAATTATATATCCAAATTTTCAGCTTGCAATGAAAGAATAAAGTTTTGATTATTGTCCATTAAACAATTACAGGAAATGATATATGATTGACCTTTTGGAGAAATACAGTAAACTCTGACAGTCAGAAACTGTGAAACTAAGCTTTTGGGAAACAAATGAAGATGAACAGTCAGATTAAATACTGAAAATCATGAGTTACAAGAGCAGTAAAACAGCAACATGGCTAAGTCATTCCAAGGGACAGGTCTTTGTAAAATATAAAGTTGCCAAATAATGCTTTTTGACTTTTGGTCAAAGGAAAGGGAAATAACATGAGTACATATAAGTTGAAGGCAGAATAGATATTAGATATTATAAGAAAATAGTGTAATTCTAAAACAAAATGATATCAGAACATATGTCTCCATGAGAAAAAAAAAAGGCTAAAAGAGTTACAAATAAGAAATCCAGTTTATCTAGTACAACTGAAAGAAAACTTTAAAGCAATCACACCCAAATTCTATGAAAAAGCATTTTCTTTTCCACTGAAGTTTGCTCAACTGCTGAAACTCAGGACTCTTACTGCAACCAAAATAGAACAATATGGTGACAAAGTTTCTCAAAAATTGGACTTGTGTTTCTAGAGTTTTGCAGGAATTATGAATTCTGAGGCTGAAGACAATATCTTGTGTGAGATTTCTGAAGGTAGGGGCCTTTAATTGTAGCCAGCAAATGTTGGAAAAGATTTTTGGGATAGTAAACTGTGGAAAATTCTGAAAGAGATGGGAATATCAGACCACCTAACCTTCCTCTTGAAGAAAGAAGCATCAGATTGATAACAGAGATTATTTGTGGTTGAGGAATAATGATTGTTTCTTTGTCACTATCTTTATAATTGTTCTAGTTCTTGAACAATAGACACATGCCACTTTGATAAATCAAAAATTGTGAAAGATTTTTAAAATCTAGAAGCAGCAGGTCTGAAGGGAAGATCACTGAACTTAGAGAGACAGAATCAGAATCTAACTTCAACTTCTCATGAAGAATGGACCTTGAGTATTCTACTTTATCCTCTGGGAATTCAGGTTCTAAATGGGGAAAACAGTGCTACTTTACAGAGTTGTCTTGATAGTTAAGTAAATAGATGCACCATGATAGGTATGTTGAGGCTACCAAAAATTGTTACATAATTAAAAAACTGAATCTGGGGTGTGGGGAACCTGATGATGAACTTCCCTTGGAAGGAAAAAGCTTACCTAGACACTATCGTCTGACTTTTCTAAAACCAGATCAAATCGCCAGCATCCACTGGATCATCAAAAAAGCAAGAGAGTTCCAGAAAAAACATCTATTTCTGCTCTATCAACTATGCCAAAGCCTTTGACTGTATGGATCACAATAAACTGTGGAAAATTCTGAAAGAGATGGGAATACCAGGCCACCTGACCTGCCTCTTGAGAAATCTATATGCAGGTCAGGAAGCAACAGTTAGAACAGGACATGGAACAACACACAGGTTCCAAATAGGAAAAGGAGTATGTCAAGGCTGTATATTGTCACCCTGCTTATTCAATTTATATGTAGAGTACATCATGAGAAACTCTGGACTGGAGGAAGCACAAGCTGGAATCAAGAATGCCAGAAGAAATATCAATAACCTCAGATATGCAGATGACACCACCCTTATGGCAAAAAGCCTCTTGATGAAAGTGAAAGAGAAAAGTGAAAAAGTTGGCTTAAAGCTCAACATTCAGAAAACAAAGATCATGGCATCTGGTCCCATCACTTCACAGCAAATTGATGGGGAAACAGTGGAAACAGTGTCAGACTTTTTGGGGGGCTCTGAAATCACTGCAGATGGTGACTGCAGCCATGAAATTAAAAGATGCTTACTCCTTGGAAGGAAAGCTATGATCAACCTAGATAGCATATTCAAAAGCAGAGACATTACTTTGCCAACCAAGGTCCATCTAGTCAAGGCTATGGTTTTTCCTGTGGTCATGTATGGATGTGAGAAGCTTTCTGCAAAAGCTTCACAGCTTTCTGTGAAGAAAGCTGAGCACTGAAGAATTGATGCTTTTGAACTGTGGTGTTGGAGAAAACTCTTGAGAGTCCCTTGGACTGCCAGGAGATCCAACCAGTCCATCCTAAAGGAGATCAGTCCTGGGTGTTCATTGGAAGGAATGATGCTAAAGCTGAAACTCCAATACTCTGGCCACCTCATGCAAAGAGTTGACTCATTGGAAAAGACTCTGATGCTGGGAGGGATTGAGGGGCAGGAGGAGAAGGGGATGACCGAGGATGAGATGGCTGGATGGCATCAGTGACTCAATGACATGAGTGTGAGTAAACTCCGGGAGTTGGTGATGGACAGGGAGGCCTTGCGTTCTGCAATTCATGGGGTTACAAAGAGTCAGACACGACTGAGTGACTGAACTGAACTGAACTGAGACACTATCTTGTATGAAGTCCTTAGTTGTATGGATGAAAATGTTGCCTGCCATGTTAGCAAACAGAAGATGCCTCAGCCATCAAGCCAGCAGACACTCCAGCTACCCTCAAAAAGCACAGGATATTGGCCCTGGATACCTAAGGTGCCTATAAAAGGAATGATTTCAATGAAACACTCCTGTGTCTTCCCATACAAAGAAAAAGCAGAGAATTCATTAGCATGAAATATCTGGTTTTCTTTAATTAATGGTAATCTATTGAAGTTCCAACTAGCACCTGGTCTCTGTTACAAAACCCCCTATATATCCTGGCTCCTTCCTTACCTCTTTGGAGCAGTTCCTCAGAGAAGTCCTCAGAAAGTCCACCAAATAAAATATAATTCTCAACTTTTAGGTTGTGCATTTTTTTCAGTAGACAGTTTCAGTCCTAAATTTACCACTTACTGCTCTGGGGTCTTGTGCAAGTTACTTCATCTCTCTTGGATTCAGTTTCTTTATCTGTAAAATGGGGAAGAATAATAATCCCTGCTTCCCAGTATCATTTGGGTCAATGAGATAATGCATAAGGAGTTAGCATTCTATAGTTTGTGTTTCAAATTGGCCTACCATATTTTTTTTTAATAAAGTTTTATTAGAACACAGCACACCCATTTGTTTACTTATTACCTAGGGCTGCTTTTGTGCTCCAAGGCAGACTTGAGTTGTGACAGAGAGCACATAGCCCACAAAACCTAAAATACTTACTGTCTAGCTCTTTATGGCAGAATTTTTCTGACTCCTGAGATAATGTATATAAACTACCTAGAATGATGTCTGTCACTCAAAAAATGCTGCTGCTATTATTATCAATGTTATTACTATCATTATTGATTGACTTCTCTGCTTAGAAATAATTCTGAAAAATTACACCATTCAGTTCAGTTTCCATCAATATTAGACCAAATGAATCCCAGATGGCTGAGTCAACCTTGCTGTCTCATTCTTTAAAAATGAGTAGACCAAGAGTTTCCAAGGAATTTTTCTGCAATACATCCCAATACATATCTATCATCACCTTTAGGAAAGTATCTCGTCTCCTAGCTTTCCTTTTCACTGACTTTCCAATGCATGTTGTATTTCCAGTTGAGACAAAGAAGTTTTATGATTCTAAGTCTCTGCTGTTTACTCAGGCAGGATCTGGTCGTAGGCATCCTGGGACTCCAGGAGCTCAGCCAGTGTTGACAGGGAGAGAAGGGGGCATCAAGGAAGCTGACCTCATGGTGGAGCTGGTCCATACTGGCAGCAATTCCAGGTTAGGTTGAGAGCGATCTGAGGAGCCCAGTTCAGTGAATTTGGTGAAATCATGGGAGCCCAGGCAGCAGGCAGGACCGAAAGTCAGGACAGAGAGGGGCAATGGCACTGGCTGGAGAGCTGTCCAGTCAGCTCTCAAGTGTCTCCTGGGGAAACCGAGGCAAGAGATGCTTTATCTGGATTGGGCCAGTGTGGGAGAGTAGGAGCCGTTCTGTGAGCCTGTGAATGCCCAGGTTCACTGTAGACTATCCAGATACCAGGTCTCAGCCCAGCTCACTGGCTTAGGATGAGATCACAAGTAAGCCGCCAGGTGAGACATGCCAGAATTCCAGAGGGAAAGAGATGTGCAAGCTCCATCCTACACATCCTGACCTTTCCCCTTGGTCTCTCTCAGTTGCAGAACTTCACCCACCCACAATTCTTTTTTTTTTTAATTAACCAGTTTATTTTAAAATTTGGAATATAATTGCTTCACAATGTTGTGTTAGTTTCTGCTGAACAGCAACGTGAATCAGCTCTATGGATACATGTATCCCCTCCCTGTCACTCCTGCCTCCCACTCCTCCATCCCAGCATCACAGAGCACCGAGCGGCTATACAGCAACTTCTCGCTGGCTGTCTATTTCACACGCAATAGTGTGTGTGTGTCAATGCTTCTCTCTCAATTTATGTCACCCTCCTCTTCCCTTACTGTGCCCGCAAGCCCTGCAAAAAGGTTCATCAGTACTGTTTTTCTAGATTCCATATATAAGTGCTAATATATGATAACTGATTTCCTCTTTCTGACTTCCACCCATGAGTCTTGATTGAACCTTCACAAAAATTATGGAGATCATAATGGACTTTTGATCCTGGTGGAATTCACACAAAGTTCCTCCTTCCCTCTGAAACACCTATTAAGCAATTTAGGTAATTCATTAAACATTTAGGTCACAGGTTAAGCCTCAAAAATTATATTTTTTAGCAAGCTCCTAAGTGGTATTGGGGCTTCCCTGGTGACTCAGATGGTAAAGAATCTGCCTGCAATGCAGGAGACTTAGGTTCAATCCCTGGGTTGGGAAGATTCCCTGAAGGAGGAAATGGCAACCCACTCCAGTACTCTTGACTGAAGAATTCCATGGACAGGCTACAGTCCATGGGGTTGCAAAGAGTTGGACACAACTGAGTGACAAACACTTTCAGGTGGTGATGATGTAGGAGATAGGTGGACTCCAGGTTATGTGCCAAGTCATTTCAGTTGTGTCTGACTCTTTGCAATCCTATGGACTATAGCCCACCAGGCTCTTCTGTCCATGGAATTCTCCATACCCTCCTCCAGGGGTTCTTCCCAACTCAGAGATCAAACCCACATCTCTTATTTCTCCTGCATTGGCAGGCAGCTCAACCACAAGCATTTACCACTAGTACCACCTAGGAAGCCCAAATGATCTCCTGTTTCCATTTCATGGGTATGAAGAAGTGGGCTTCACCTTGGATACTCACAACTGTTGCATTTTCTGAGACAAGAGATAGGTAGGTCCAGTTAAGGCATTTACAGTCAGCCTCCTGTTTGCCTTCTGAAATGGAAGCGACAGCAGCAACAGGATAAATTGCCAGTGTTTGTCTCTTGTAAACACCTTAAGGTGATAGTCACAGCAATAGGCAAGGTAATAGTCATGGCAAAGACAAAGAGGGGCAAAACCCTATATGAGTAAAGGATTGAAGGATCTCTATCCCCCCCTGTTTTGGGACAAGGGAAACACTACACACGTGCAGAAAGGCTCCTTGTGGGTCAAAATTCAGGGGAGAATGCCGAACCATAATGGCTCTTGCTCCTCCCAGAAGCCTTCACTTTGACATCCATCTTGGCTGAGAGGTTCATGTGCACCCCGGGGGAAGGTCCCAGGGAAAGTTAGGTGTGGAAAAAGAAACCAGAAAATTGGCCTGAAGGAAGACAAAGACCCCGAAAAACCAGTCTACATGAATAACTTAACCACCTCTTTACTGCACTCCTCCTCACTAGCAGAGACACCCACATCCTTTCCCTCTGGAAAATATCACTATGTAGAGAGTGCAAACATGCAGCATCCTGGCCAAATTTTGCTGGCAGATGGATATTTCCTGGATTGCATGGTATTTTTTGGAATTTAGAATTGATGGATAAACTTAAAAGTTGAAATGTTTTTACCTCTCTTGAAAAATTGGAAGATGAGAACCACTGGGGTTCCCTCTGGGTGAGCATCTCTGCCTTGTTTCTATCCTTTACTAAGCAAACCATTTCTCTGAGTGCTCTCCCACTACGTCTCTAATAATAAGCTTGGTACCTACATTTACAGTTTCTGCCTCTGTGATAAATGCATTTTTCACTGGGGGCAGAGATCCAGGGATAATAGCTTCTAGCCTCTAGTTCTTACTGGTCTGGTGGCTAGGATTCCTGGCTCTCATCCAGGCTACCCAAGTTCAATTCCTGGGTCGAGAATTAAGATGTCACTTCATACCACCACTGACTGCTGCCTCCCAGAGACCAGTGTTAGTGCTTCTGATCAAAGGACCATACTTGGAGAATAGAACTCTAGGAAACAACTTGTGTGCAAAATAGACATCCAGAGCTCAAACCACGATCTCCAGTTCCACTGAATATCATAATCCTAAGTAGGTGCTATTTAGCCATTTTACAGGGGCTTCCTTGGTAGCTCAGCAGTGAAGAGTCTGCCTGGAATGTGGGAGACCTGGGTTCGATCCCTGGGTTGGGAAGATCCCCTGGAGAAGGAAATGGCAACACACTCAAATGGCAACTTGCCTGGAGAATCCCATAGAGGGAGGAGCCTGGTAGGCTACAGTCCATGGGGCCACAAAGAGTCGGACACGACTGAACGACTTCACTTTCACAGATGAATCAAGGGAGGTACGAAGAGATAAATGGGCTGGCTCAAGATGAAATGCTTAGGAGCAGTAATTCTCAACTAGAGAAGAAGTAGAGAGTTGAGGCGTGAACCAAGAGCTGCAAACAGAAATGCCTGCAGAGACCATGCGGATAGCCTTAGTGCAAGTGCTTTCCTGGGAGCTGGGAGCACGTGTAGTTTATTTCCAGTTGTCATCATGTGAGAACCCCAGTGGTGCTCATCTTCCAATTTTTCAAGAGAGGTAAAAACATCCCAACTTTTAAGTTTATCCATCAATTCTAAATTCCAAAAAATACCATGCCATCCAGGAAATATCCATCTGCCAGCAAAATTTGGCCAGGTTGCTGCACATTTGCACTCTCTACATAGTGATGTTTTCCAATCCTATGTGCATACATATTTCTAGAATCCTTTTAAAAATATAGACTCTGATATAACAGGTCTGGGATGGACTTGAGCTTTTTAATTTCTAACAAGCTCCTGCATGATGCTAAGGCTGCTGCTCCAATGGAGTACAGGCTGAATAGCAAAGAACAGAGCTATTCAGTGTTTGGTTTGTGGAAAGACAGCAACAGCATTACTGGGGAGATTGTTTGAAATGCATATTCTCAGCCCAACCCTAGAAATACTGAATACAAATTTCTGGGGTTGGGACTTGGAAGTCTGTTTTTATTAAAACACATCCTACAGATGATTCTGCTGCGTATTCAAGTTTGAGAAGCACTGAATAGATCAGCGGTTGTACTACTTTAGTGTGCAAAGGAATCCTTGTGATTTAAAAATATTGATGCCTACAGCCTTTAAAATTGATTTAGAGTGGAGCTGGGCACCAGGGCTTTTAGAACTCAGTTACATTAGTCATATTGGAACTCAGTTGGTACTAATATGCAAGCAAGTTTGAAGACCTCCACCCTAAGAGTTCACATCAGATTCTTCTGTGCATTTGGTCCAAACTGGAGAAATAGGAATATATTTTTTGAATACAGAGGTGATTTCAGCTGAAGCTTGGGAATGGGAGTCGCATTTTCCTGAAGTCCATTGTTCCTGCCCGGCAGCCCCCGTATCTGGGAGGAACTGCTGTGAAGCTGTGTAGGAAAGGACCCCTGCCTTTACCCCATGTGCCAAGAAGCCAGCACCCCTGCTTTCCCCGCCACTTCCAAATTCTTCCCACAGTCAAGACCTTGCTGAGATATGAAGCTACGTCACACTTGGCCAATTGGAGGATGACAACCAGCCAGTGCCTGGAGTGGCCAGTGGCCAAAGTAACTGATCCACAAATGGCCCATCTGGTCAGGAATCGAAGCCTGGCTTTGGTGCTTTGCCTGATCATGTAGTTATAATGCAAGCCACTCTATTTTCTGGTTTTATAAGTTAATTCCTGGACCAGTTAAGTGTCTGAAATAGCAATATTAATCACAGTGAGAACGACCATATGAATTCATCTCCTGGGATGTTGTTCAAATGCTCTGGCCTGGATTGTTTCTAAAGATCTACTGAGCTTGGGAGAAAATGGGACTCATACAGGGCTTTAGAACACAGAGGAAAAACTGATATCTCAGAAGGAATCCCAGAGGAAAATGGGCCTGTTTCCAGTGGCCAAGGATGGGGCAAAAAGAGAGAGCAGTAACTAGAATCATAGGGTCACCAAGCATTCAAAGAGACAGAATGGGAGCTATAGCAGATAATCCACAATAGAGAAGAAATGAAACAAAGTAAGTGGGTTCTGGAGGCAGAATTTGGAAAACATCCCAGAGGGCCATAGGATGCAGGTGGAATGCCTGCGGTGAGTTGATGGACTGGAAAGGAGATGCTGACGGCAATAAGCCTGCTTGGACAAAAAGGACAATAATCCTGTTTAGACAATATCTCTCATTACCTCCTTCTACTGATACATTTGTCAGTTGGTGAACAAATATTTATTGATCCCCCACTATGATCCCAGAGAAGGCAATGGCACCCCACTCCAGTACTCTTGCCTGGAAAATCCCACAGACGGAGGAGCCTGGTGGGCTGCAGTCCATGGAGTCTCGAAGAGTCGGACATGACTGAGCAACTTCACTCTCACTTTTCACTTTCATGCCTTGGAGAAAGAAATGTCAACCCACTCCGGTGTTCTTGCCTGGAGAATCCCAGGGACGAGGGAGCCTGGTTGGCTGCTGTCTATGAGGTTGCACAGAGTCGGACACAACAGAAGTGACTTAGCAGCAGCAGCAGCAGCAGCAGCAGCAGCACCATGATCTAGGCAATGGGTTAAGTTGGACTGCATTCTCTACTTTCACTGATGAATAGTTTTAACTTGAATCAGCATGTTCTAAAGATTCATTCACACATTTTACAAATGTATCTTCTGAATTCCAGGTACTGTGTTAAGCACTAGAGATAAAACAGCAAAGAAATCATACATTAAAATTGCTTCTACTTTCATGGAGATTACGGGCTAGTGGTGGAAGCAAATTATAAATAAACAAGTGAAGTGGAAGTCACTCAGTCATGTCTGACTCTTTGTGTCCCCATGGACTATACAGTCCATGGAACTCTCCAGGCCAGAATACTGGAGTGGGTAGCCTTTCCCTTCTCCAGGGGATCTTTCCAACCCAGGGATCAAATCCAGATCTCCCACATTGCAAATGTATTCCTTACCACCTGAGCCACAAGGGAAGCCCAAGAATACTGGAGTGGGTACCCTATCTCTTCTCCAGCAGATCTTCCTGACCCAGGAATTGAACTGAGGTCTCTTGCATTGCAGATGGATTCTTTACCAACTGAGCTATCAGGGAAGCCAAAGGAACAAATAAATACTTGTCAATACCATGAGGAAAAACTAGAGGGTACTAACAAGAAAAGTTTTCTTAAAGAAAGTCTTTCTTTTAGAGGCTTGGAAAAGTTTTCCAGAAGAAAAAACATTTAGGTTGATAGCTGAGGGGAGAATGAGAGTTAATTAAGCCAAGGCTGTAATGAGACTCTGGCAAATGAAACAGAATGTACAAAGCTCCAGGGGCAGGGAGGAGCATGATGCTTTCAAAAATGGAAAGGGGGTTGGAACATAGTGAAAGAGGAGAAGGAACCAGCTCTTGTCAGGACTAGTGTGCAATAAGAAGGACTTGGAACTTCATCCAAGAGGATACCATTTAAAGGCTTTAGCCAAACAGCATTTCCTGAAGAGTGAATCTGGATAAATTCTTTGAATTGTCAGTGTTGATGACTCAGCTGTCCTTGAAAAAAAAAAAAA
>SJYC01043596.1:0-13436 GCA_006408675.1 Madoqua kirkii | reverse complement strand
AAATTGTTCTGCCTTTCCAATATATAGACTGATACTTTCTCTTTTCTTGTTTTATTCAGTTGGCAAGAAGCTCTAGAGCAGTATACAGTATGTTTTTCTATAACTGAATTATTTTTTTAAAACACACTGTAAAAGTTTCAAAGACGCATTGTAAATGTAGAGCCTATTGGAAAAAAAGATAATTGTGGATCTAGAGTTTTAGGTTTACAATTATTTTTTGTCCTGCAAGAATTTAAAGTGTAATACTTTGTATTTTTGTAATTATAAGCTAAAAATGCCAACTCAAAGTTGACAAAACCAGACCTAAACATTTCCTTATTTATTCTTCATTCTACAGACTCAGCTATTTCTTATTCTCCCCTATCATCCATGAGCTTAACTTTGACGTTTTGATTGATATTCAACAACCAAACAAAATAGTGCAATATAAAGGAACAGTCAATCTTTAAAGCAAAGCAAGTGTGTGTGTCTCTGCCCTAAACAATAGCTTTTTTCTCTGCGTATGCACAGCAAGTCTCCTACATACAAACCTTCAGGTTTTGAACTTTCTAAGATGCAAACGTGCATTCACACGTGTGATCACATAAATTAGTGCAAGCATCTGGCATACATTGGCTTGTGTGTGGTTGAGCTTCTGACTTTACTATGCAGTACTGTACGTTATGTTCAGTCACTCAATTGTGTCTAACCCTTTGCCACCCCGTGGACTGCAGCACGCCAGGCTGTTCTCCACAATCTCCCGGAGCTTCCTCAAACTCATGCCCATTGACTTGATGATGCCATCCAACCATCTCATCCTGTTGTCCCCTTCTCCTCCTGCCTTCTATCTTTCCCAGCATCAGGGTACTGTAATACAAGCCCAGGATGTTTGGAAGCAAGTATGAAGGAAGTGGTGATATAGCTGGTACTTTTAAGAAACGCCAGCTGTTGTACTATACTACTGTACTTTTCAAGATAACATACTATAAGGTTAAAGATGTTTTCTTTACTTTTTGTGTTTGTTTTTAGGTACTATTTGTGTGGAAAGTATTATAAACTTATTACATTATAGTACTATATAGCTGACAGTGTCAGTTGGATACTTAGGCTAACTTCATTGGACTTATGAACAAATTGGACTTACCAAACACACTGTTGGCATGGAACTCATTAATATGTAAGAGACTTACTGTGTTGAAAATGGAGATTTTGTTGTAACTTTAGTGGACTACATGGTACAAACTATGTTTCCTAATTAACTAGTCATGTTTTATCCAATTCTTGTTTTGAAAATGTATTCTTTTGTGGAAATGCCTATAATAGTGATAATTTCTACCATTCTTATCTTGCCCTGGATGGCAGTGGAAGAGCCTCTATCATCTTACTTTATACTGTTAAGTACAATGTTGGTAATATCTGTTTTAATATGGCCCATAGTTAACAACTTCAGGTATAATCTCTGTTTAAATATTACAAAGACCCTAAAGATGAATATCTACAGCAAAAATAAGTGACTAAAACTGACAAAATCTTTAATGTGTAAATCTGGGGAGAATTTAATTCAGTTACAGGGTAAATGGATCTATGGGAAGAAGTGTGTTAGTCACTCAGTTGTGTCCAACTCTTTGTGACTCCCTGGACTATAGCCTGAGAAGCTCCTCTGTCCATAGAATTCTCCAGACAAGAATATTGGAGTAGACAGCCACTCCCTTCTCCAGGGGATCTTCCCGGCCCAGGGACTGAACCCACATTTCTTGCACTGGCAGGCAGATTCTTTACCATCTGAGCCACTGGGGAAGCCCAAATGGATCTAAATGAATAAAAATTAAGACTTGCTTGGGTTTCTGTTTCTGTTGATTCATGAAAGCCAAGGGCACCAGAAAAAAGCAAAACAACTTTTCAACAGTTCAATACTTTCCCTGGCTCAGACATGAGGTGGCTGTAACCACAGAGAACTGGTCAACCCTCCTTCAAGGACTGCCCAACACATCCCCACATTCAGCGTGAGAGAGAGTGGAAGTGGATGGAACTTGGGGAGGTGCTGTCTCCGTGAGAAAGGCACCAGGGGTGACACAGTAAGAAGCTGATGTGGAAGTTGGCAGTGGGTTTAGGAAGAAGCAGTCACTTCAGAGGACAGGAGCTCAGATACGAGGTGGCTGTAACCACAGAGAACTGGTCAACCCTCCTTCAAGGACTGCCCAACACATCTCCACATTCAGTGTGAGAGAGAGTGAAAGTGGATGGAACTTGGGGAGGTGCTGTCTCCGTGAGAAAGGCACCAGGGGTGACACAGTAAGAAGCTGATGTGGAAGTTGGCAGTGGGTTTAGGAAGAAGCAGTCACTTCAGAGGACAGGGCTTCATGAGGAAAGGAACTGAATACACACAGGATTTGACAGGAGAGCTGCATCCTGCCTTTTGCTGGAAGTTTGGGAAGATCTTATCAGTTCGAGCCCATCATTCTCCCTGACAGGCTTCTTCAGTGGCTCCCTGAGGGTCTCCCTGCCCCTTCCCTCGCCATCTCCCATAGTCTATCTTGCAAACAGAAGCCACAGAGATTGCTTTGTAAAGTAAGTCAGAAAGACCGTGTATATTTGTAAATATAAAAATATTGAATATTAACAAATGTATGTGGAATCTAGAAAACTGGTATAAATGAACTAATTTGCAAAGCGGAAATAGAGGCACAGACATAGAAAACAAACATGGATACCAAGGAGAGCCCCGGGAGGAGAGACAGATTGGAAGACTGGGATTGACACATATACATTATTATGTATAAAATAGATAACTAACGAGAATCAACCATATAGCACAGGAACTCTGCTCAGCGCTCTGTGGTGATCTAAACGGACAAGTGTGTTAGCCACTCATTCATGTCCAGTTCTTCACGACCCCATGGACAGTAGCCCTCCAGGCTCCTCTGTGCATGGAATTCTCCAGGAAAGATACTGGAGTGGGAATCCATTCCCTTCTCCGAGGGGAAGATCCCTGAATTTCCCGACCCAGGGATCAAACCCGGGTCTTCTGCATTGCAGGCCGATTCTTTACCATCTGTGCCACCAAGAAAGCTTGATCTAAATGGGAAGAGGGGATATGGGTATGTGTATAGCTAGTTCACTTTGCTGTAGTGCAGAAACTAACACAACATTGTGAAACAGCTGTACGCCAATAAAAATTGGTTTAAAAAAACTTTTTTTAAAGTGTAAGTCAGATCATGTCCCTCCTGCTCAAAATGCTGTAGATGGTTCTCATCTTATTTGCATAAAAAATTCAAACTCCTAACCATTGTCTCAGAGCCCTAGTACTCAAACTCTATCCACCTATGTGTCGGAGTTCCCATCCCAACCACTCTCCCCTCGCATACACTGCTTCAGCCAAGCCCGCCTCTTGCTCTTCAAACTCTCCAGTAAGCCCATTTCCAGCTCACGTCATTTGTACTTATGGTTCCTTCTTCCCTGGGATATCTGCCTGGGTTGTTTGTTCAGTTCATTTGGGCTTCTGTGCAAATGCCAACAACTTGAGGAAGAGCAATTTACCTCTCCTCCACTCTCTTCCTTGAGACCGCTCTTCTTCTCTTCCATAGCGTATTTGTTAATGATTTTCCTCCCCCCACTAGGAAATAAGTTCCACATGAGTAAGAGCTCGGTTTCTTTTGTTTGCTGATATAACTGCAGTGTCTAGAAGCGTAATTGGTGCAGAGTAGGTGCTCAATAAATATTTGGTAGATGGATGGATGAAGAGATGATGGGTAGATAAGTGAAGGGTTGGAGGGGATTTAGGTATGTAAGGGTAAACAGTGAAAACAAAAGCTTTTAAGGTGGTGTTTTTATGAATTCCTGAGCCTGGAAAGATTTCTTCTTTTTCAAGAATGAGAAAAGGAAAAGGCAACACAAGGGACACATTAAAAAAAAAATACTGCCAGCCTAATACCCTGCCTTTGTAGGTGATGGTTTTCATATAGTCTTTATGCTTATAGAATTTTTTCTTTATCCTTAAAAAAAAAAAAAGATACCTCAGAGTTCTTTTTTTTTTTTTTTTTCCTGTTAAATTTGCCCGCAACTAGCTGGAACCTGGTTTGGTTCTTTCTTCTGTTGAGCAGGGCTGTTTTCGATTTTGTCTTTGATTATTATATAACGTGCATTCTCTCTCCTTCTCCCAAGGACCAATTCTCTATGTCGTGAATCTCCATCCTGTAAGTTGTAACAATCTTTCTCATGGCTTTCCTTGCCTTCTAGAGCTTCCTAAGTTTTGTGTCCTGTCGCACAGATGTAGTTTTTTAATGTCATTTAAAAGTCTACACTGTCATTATTGGCTTTCTTGTATTTTCTCTTTATCTCAGCCTAAAATTTCATCACAGACTGCTGTGATATCATCCTATCTTTCTACTTTCACGTCACAGAGGGTGGAAAGTACATGTTTTCTAAAATGTGCTTCCTTTTTTTTTTTTTCCCTAAAAATATCTCCTTTTGAATCTTATGTTTTCTTTCCTCTTTTCTGTTGAAATATCTTTCCATGAGTCTCAGGTTGTTTCTTTTTCTTATTTTTTAGGCTTGATAGAAGATATTTTGATCCTTGCCTAATATCTCTGAAAGATTGTGTGAACCATCTCCTTAAGTTCTCTCCTGTCCATCTGGATGCTTCAATAGCATCATGAGTTTTTTCATTATCAGTTACAGGATCTAACAGACTGTACAGATTGGATGAGAATCTAGGTGCTATAGAAGGTCTCTGATTTACTTTGTATTTGGGAAGGCTACTGAGCTGGGCACCCATTATCTTTTTTATAGTCTATGAATCTTGACTATTGCTTCAAGTAGGCACAGTGATTCCACTGACCTTCCCAGCTGTGCTGCCACCTCGATCGGGGAAATCATACTGTGTCATGGAAAAGTCTTGTGTCTTCCAGCATCCCATTGGATGTTATTATCTTTGACCATGGAAGCAGCAGCTTCTTGACTGATAAATGAAATTCGTACATAGTTTTCCCCTGACATACCATGATTTATCCTTCCTTGGACAGCTCTTCTCCACATTTAAAGAGCAGTGCCATGTCCTTCTAACTTTCCAAGTCTCTTGTTACGACTTTTGCTGCCTTTCTGTAATAGTCAGTCTTCTCTGGAGAAACAGAACTGATCGGATGCATATAGATATGTAAGAGGTTTAGTGTATGGGAATTGGTTCACATGATTATGAAGGCTGAGAAGTTCCATGATGTATTGTCTGCAAACTGGAGAACTAGGAACACTGGTGGTGGAATTCCGAGTCTTGAGACCTAGAACAGGGGAGCTGCTAGGGTAAGTCCCAAAGTCCGAAAGCCTAAGAACCAAATCTGATGGCTGAGGGCAGGAGAAGATGGATGTCCCAGCTCAAGAAAAGAAAGGATTCGTCCTTCCTCTGCCTTTTTGCTTTATTTGGAACAACAGCAAATTGGGTGATGCCCACCCATATTGGTGAGAATAGATCTTCTTTATTTAGTGTGCTGTTTTCAAATGCTAATCTCTTCCAGAGACCCTCACAGACACATCCAGAAATAATGTTTAACCAGCAATTCAGGCACCTCACTGCCCAGTCTAGCTGACACATAAAATTAACTGGCATACATCCTTTAATCTAGTCCTAATTTCTTTAACTCTAGGAGAAATTTCTTGAAGTTTGTAGTGTATATTTGCCATCTTCCTTAACTTTCCTTTGTACTCCTTTTTGTGCCCTTCTTGGGTCATTTTTGGCAAGACCTTGAACACTGAAAGAAAAGAGGAGGAATTAGACCGCTGTTTCTGGATCTTCATAATTCCATGCCTGTGACTTAGTAGAAAATTAATAAATCCTTATTGGATGTATTGATAGATGTATAGGACCCAAGAGATTGGGTGATTTTCCCAAATTCTCACAGATCATCTTTGATCTGTGATTCTGGTCCCTTTCATAAGGTTCTTGTTTAGATTTTATTCATGCTTCAAAGCCTGGATTAAATATGTATTTGTTTTTTTTTTAACCCAGTAAAGCTTTTTCTGTTCCCCAAGGTCTAAAGTAGTTTTTCCCACACTGAGCTCCCAGAGCACTTTTCTCTGTATCTCTTTTACTACTTTGATTTTTGTGTTATAGTTATTTATGGACCTTTCTTACATCAGCTATACCTATACAAAATAAAAATACTTCCTCTTTAGATGGAGCAGACTTTGATACCCTCTAGCATCTTTACAGGGCTTAAGACTGGAAAAGGAGAAGCAAGTTTGAATTAAGTCAGCCCATACGATTGCCTTGCAACTTTCCCAAACATATCCTGGAAATTCCAGCCATCTCATGGGCAACAGGACACATCTGAACTGTTGATCTAAAACAAGGGTAGACAAGTTTTTTCTACAATAGACCAGATAGTAAATATTTTAGGTTTGCAGGCATTAGAGTATCTGTCACAACCACTCAAGTCTTTTGTAATAGCATAAAAGCAGGCATAGACAATTTGCAAATGAATGGGTGTGGCCACATTCCAATAAAACTTTATTTGCAAAAACAAGCAGTGGCCATTGGGCCATAGTTTGCCAACCCCTGTTCTAGATCATGGACTTCTCCACCAAGAAAATGGAAAATAGCAGGATTCTTTCTTCTCCTGTGAACCTTCATGTGGCAGGCCAGTTGACCACTGTGGAAGGAGGCGAGGTTTCCCCCATAATCTACCAAGCCCCGCATCTGTGCGTGTGTAGTGGTCATCACCAACCCACAACAGAGTGGGTTGAAAGTTTGCCAGAGTTTATCAAAAATTTGGGGTTTCAACGGGGTGAAAGTGGAGTTATTGAAAGTTTGTTGTTGCTGTTTTTTAATAACTCAGTCATGTCCGACTCTTTGTGATCCCATGGACCATAGCCCACCAGGATCCTCTGTCCATGGGATTTCCCTGGGTGAGAATACTGGAGTGGAAGCCATTTCCTTCTCCAGAGGATCTTCCCAACCCAGGGACTAAACTCACATCTCCTGCATCTTCTGCACTGGAACACAGATTTTTTTAATCACTGAGCCACCCAGGAAGCCCATTGAAAGTTTCGTGGTAGCATTTAGAAGAGAGTTTGCACTTCCAATCAGATGTTATCAAATCTTATGGAAGAAGTGACCTATTTCTCAATAAATCAGTACGGAAACATCTCATAAAACAAACTTTAGAAAATTCAACAGCAAGCACCACTCTATGGCATATTTTAAAGAGGTCCCATCTGTGATTTTTTCCCAAGCTAACACAGGTTCCAGCTAAGGCAGCTGTTTGCAGAATCTTATGACAGCTAACTCTGCAAACTGACCTACTTCTTCCAAATTCAGCTTTGGAAATTGCATGGTTTGAACAAACTCCGTGTGTGACAAGTTTCTTTTTCAGAGACTGCAACCTGGCTGCTATTTCATTATTACCAACTTTGAAATTTCCCTTGGTGATGTCCCAGGTCTTATAGGGAATCTTAATGAAAAGATAGGCAATCAATAAGAAAACGGTCACATGCTGAACATGAATGAGATTTTTCTGGGTTCCCATCACATCTTCCCAGGCTATGTATCTTAGAATCAGATTCATTTCTAGTTCATTCAGTGTTATCCACAAATCCTAGTATTAAAAACCAGAGACATCACTTTGCCAGCAAAGGTCTGTATAGTCAAAACTATGGTCTTTCCATAATTATGTACGGATATGAGAGTTGGACCATAAAGAAGGATGAGGGCCAAAGAATTGATGCTTTCAAACTGTGGTGCTGGATAACACTCTTGAGAGTCCCTTGGACAGCAAGGAGATCAAACCAGTCCATCCTAAAGGAAATCAGTCCTGAATATTCACTGGAAGGACTGTTGCTGAAGCTGAAGCTCCAATACTTTGGCCACCTGATGTGAAGAGCTGTCTCATTGGCAAAGACTCTGATGCTGGGAAAGATTGAAAGCAAAAGGAGGAGGCAGCAGAGGATGAGATGGTTAGATAGCACCAGTGACTCAATGGACACGAAGTTGAGTGAACTTCAGGAAACAGTGAAGCACAGGGAAGTTTGGTGTGCTTCAGTCCATGGGGTTGCAGAGTCAGACACGACTTATTGACTGAACAGCAGCAAGGACATAGAAGCTGCTCAATAAATATCAGTGCAGTGAGTACATGCATGCATGAGTGAGGATGAGAAGAAATAAGGAGGAGGGCAGACAAGGAAAGTGTGGGTAAGAGGCAAGAATGCCTACTTTTGTTTCTCAGGTACATCAGCTCTATTCAATCATTTAATTATTTATTCACTGATAAATATTTATTGAGCACCTTCCTTCTGCCAAGTATTAACATGATCATTGGTTATCCTCCACCACTAACAGGGGCACAAAATCTGTTTGGCCAACACTGGAAATGGTTTCATAGAAGCCTTGCGTGGGACTTGATTTTCAAATGAAAGCTGCAAATTTGAATTCCGAATATGACTTTTATTTGTATCCATGACTGTGTCATTAATAAACATTATATATTTTCATGTCATATTACTATTGTTGGAGATATACTGAAATATCACTGATGTTCTACTTCACTTTAAAGTGAGTTATTAGGGACGTTCCTGGAGTTCCAGTGGCTAAGATTCCGAGTCCCCAATGTAGGGGTTCCAGGTTTGGTCCTTGAACAGAAAACTAGGTCCCATATGCCACAAATAAGTTTCAGCATGCTTCAATCAAAGACTCCATGTGAATGCAGTGAAGAGTGAAGATCTCATGTACTGCAACTAGACCCTACACAGCCAAATAAGTAAATAAGTATTTTTTAAATATAAAAAAATACTAAGATGAGTTATTAGACCTACTACAGGGCTTCTCTGGCATCTCAGCTGGTAAAGAATTCACCTGCAATGTGGGAGACCTGAGTTCAATACTAGTTCTTTTTTATTTAATATGTTAAACATATGTGTTAAAACCACATATATTACCATATTACAGATATGGGGTTCTCTTTATACCTTGGTAACTGTATTTCAATATAATTAACTTCCTTTATGTATTTCATTTTATGTACTTAAAAGTGCTATTTTAAGAAGGAGTCTACAGGTTTCACTAAACTCCTAAAGGGGCCCATGGCATAGAAAATGGTTAGGAATCTCTGTCTTAGAATCATACAACATTTTTGCTTTAAGAATCTCAAAGCAAAGTACATGAAAAGATCTATTAATCTGCCTCAGATCTGCATGGAAAAAAGAGTGGTTAAAATTGCTGTTCCTTTTAGTTGCCTTTCCAGTTTTACTAAGGTATAACTGACAGATGAAAACTGTTTATATTTAAAAAGTGCTAGTTGACATTTTAAGATATATATATACGCACTGTGGATGGTATCACTGATTCAATACACATGAACTTGGGCAAACTCTAGGAGATGGCAAGGGACAGGGAAGCCTGGCATGCTGCAGTCTGTGGGGGTCAGGAAGATTCTGACACAACTTGGCAACTAAACAGCAACAACACTGGGTATAACCACCACAATTATCCATCACCTCACGTAGTTACCATCTTCTTTCCTTTTTTTTTTTTTTGTTTAATGGCAAGAACACTTAAGATTGGGAATTCCCTGGCAATTCACTGGTTAGGGCTTTCCCTGCAGGGGGCATGGGTTGGTCCCCTTATCAGTATGCCCCTTCCCCGCCAAGAAAACAAAAACAATCAAACAAAAACACTTAAGATCTACTCCCTTAGCAAATTTCAAGTATCTAAGTATCTTAAAAGTTTGTTTTAATCTGAGGTGTAGGTGATTTATAGTGCTGTGTTAGTTTCAGCTGTACTGCACAGTGATTCAGTTACATGTACATATATTCTTTTTCAGCTTATTTTCCCCTTATAGGTTCTAATATAGTGTTGTTAACTATAGTCATAGTGCTGCACATTAAATGGGAAAATGCTGGTCAAGGACACACAGTTTCAGTTAGGCCAGGTGAACAAGTTCTAGGGATCCATTAATTTACTAAGATGTGAATGCTTTCGAGGTTTTTGAAATCTTTGGTGGTCATCCCTTAGAACCAGAATGAAGAAACCATCAACAGCATGCAATGGAATCCTGGATTCAATTCTGAGCTGAATTAGGGAGAGAGGTATTTTTGTTGTTTATTTTTGCTCATTTGTAGCACATCTGTATAGTTTTATATTTTCAAAGCATTTTCTGTCCTCTCTCTACCATGTTGCTTAGAAGTCTTCGATCTATTCTGATTCTGTTGCCAGTATGGAGTTTCTAAGAGGTGAATTTAATGGCTTCTCACTTCCAGCATAATGAAGGAAGTGGCAAACAAACCCGGCTTCATCCAGTCTTTTCTCTTTGATGACTGACAGTTCCCTTCCCTAACTGCATGCTTCAATCATATTACTTTATTTTCTCTCTTCTCATAATGTCTGATGAGTTAATATCATGAGTGAATACTCAATGCCCAGGAAAAAAGTCATCTCTTCTCTCTAGCTTTCTGTGATGCAAATTAATTACCCTTCATCTGTGTTTCCAAGCACTACAATTAATAGTCTATTAAAGCATTTACTATAGCCCACCAGGCTCCTCTGTCCTTGGAATTCTCCAGGCAAGAATACTGGAGTGGGTAGCCAGTCCCTTTTCTAGAGGAGATCTTCCCAACCCAGAGACTGACCCTGAGTCTCCCTCATTGCAGGCAGATTTTACTGTCTGAGCCAATACGGAAGCCCAATCACATGATATCCTAGAGTAAATGTCTTTCTTCTCCATGTAACTGTGAGCCCCTCTAAAACATGATGATTTATTCTTTATCTTTGGAGTCCCATGACCTGCTATACAGTAGGTGTTCAAATGTATGTAATTTGTTGAATTATAGCATGTCAATTTGTCACTCTCTCTGAAAGCATGTTTCAGATATATATTCCATTTCATTCCCTTGGGGCAGTTGATCAAAATCTATAGAGCAACAGAGAACTTGAAATAGAGCGAATTAACTTTGATTTAATTCACACAGTCACATATTCTCAAGCTAGGAGGACATACTAACAGCTATGCAGTCCAATCACCCAGCCATTATACTAATATTCTCTGCAACTTCCTAACCTAGCAATCACCTAGAATTTGACATCTTCTAGTTGGCCTGTCTTTATCCCATGCATACACGGTAATAGCTGGATCTCCATTCACTCTCTAGAACCTTCCAATCCTTCAAAGTTCGACAGTATTGAAAAGGGGTTTAGAGTCCAGTGGTCTTAGATGCCTTCTAGCCTCCAGTCATTCCTTTTCCAAGCTAGCAGATGATAGATGAATTTTATTCATTTTCTACTGTAATTTTAAGAAGGAGAATTGGCTTCCCAGGTGACACTAGTGATAAAGAATCCATCTACCAATGCAGGAGATACAAGAGACACAGGTTCCATCTCTGGGTCAGGAAGATACCCTGGAGGAAAAAATAGCAATCCACTCCAGTATTCTTGCCTGGACAATTCCATGGATAGAGGAAATTGGTGGACAACAGTCCATGAGATTGCAAAGGGTTGGACATGACTGAGTACAATACAACATTATGGCCTTCCACACTGATTCCACACTGATTTCTTTTGTATTTTAGAAGAAGCTCCTTATCTCTCTTGCCCATGGATGGAATTCTCTCCTAGTTCTATTGCGAATGTGGATTTCAATCCTATTTTTATATTCCTTTGATGAGACTGATGAGAATTTGAGAAAAAAGGGCAAAGTGTAAGGGTAAAATGCTTGTTCCAACAAGGAAACTAGGGCAGACACTTTCTCCTACTCTCCTCCTCATTCTTCCTCAGAAGGGATGAATGCTAACCATGTGTGGTCAAAGTAAAAGGTATGGACGGGGACATGTTTTCTAATGAGCAGAGGTCATACATGGTGAAGGTCATATCCCCTCCTTTATGCTTCTGTGAGACCGGCAGCAAGTTTACTCTGGACATCTCTGACCTTCTCATCACCTGAGCATGTTTGGACATTTTCATCTTATTGATGGAACATCAAGATGTAAGTTTGGGGCTTTACAGGAAAGAGGGAAACCCTGTAAGTAATACCCTGACCATATATTGTAACCCCACTTGTTGGAACTTATGAGCTGATTACAGGACATATGTCCTGATGATAAGATTGAAATGGCATTTGATGTCCAATGGCCCCTGGATGGATTCCCAAGTAACTCAATGGTAAAGAATACGACTGCCGATGCAGGAGACACAGATTCGATCTCTGGGTCAGGAAGATCCCCTGGAGGAGGAAACGGCAACCCACTCCAATATTCTTGCCAGGAAAACCCCATGAACAGAGGAGCCTAACGGGCTACAGTCCATGAGTGGCAAACAGTCAGACACGACTGAGCTACTGAGCACAGATTTACAGTCCCTGGACACAACTCCATCCAGAAGAATCTATCAGATGGCCCGGGCACTCGACCTGAATATAGCTAGGACAGATACTACAGGCCTAAATAAATAAAGGGTAGTTTCTACGTTGAGAGGTACCCATATGAAAAACTTAGAGAAGATGAAGCTTGAAAGGAGGATCCTTCAGTGCCAATGGCCCTCTGGATTCCAGTGGATGAGGAAGTCGAGGAGAAAAGTCACTAAGGCTTTCAGAAAAATCAGAAAACATGAACTAGCTTCAGGGCTGGAGAGACCCTCATGGCAGAAACTTCACATGTTGGAATAATATTATTCTTTCCATAAAGAGAATTGGTTTTTGCCTCAAAATCATCTCTCTCTATCATGCTTGCTTTGGAAACCAAAAGAAGTGAGGGTGTAATGCCCAGCACAAAAAAACAGACATCTGCCACTCATGGTCACGCACCATCAACTCAGCCAAATAACTTCATTCTCCAAATGCATAATACCTCTTACATTTGGACAGCTGTCACCAAACAGACAGGGACTCAGAGCCCTTCCCAGACAAATCCTTCTATTGCTTTGGAAACCAAAAGAAGTGAGGGTGTAATGCCCAGCACAAAAAAACAGACATCTGCCACTCATGGTCACGCACCATCAACTCAGCCAAATAACTTCATTCTCCAAATGCATAATACCTCTTACATTTGGACAGCTGTCACCAAACAGACAGGGACTCAGAGCCCTTCCCAGACAAATCCTTCTTTAGCAGAGCCAGGTTGGGGAAGAGGTGGGTTCATTTGGAGAGCTGAGATTTCATCTCAGGGGATTTCACTTCAACTTTTAGAGGACACTGACCACGTGTGCTGCTCTATGTCTTTGTGTGGTTTCTGGGCATATAGAAGACAGTGAAGCACTGTGCTGGAAAGGAGACAGCTGTGATATAGTAGGAAAAAAGAGCTAGGTGCCAGAAATAAAATGAAGAGTGTAAACAGACCTGAAATGTACAACCTATTCTTGTATCATCCACAGACATGTAAAATGCAATCTCCAAATTGAAATGGACACATGCACTGGGTTCTCATTGTCCAAGTGCCAATGCAAAAAAAAATAAAAATTCTAAAGTAAAACCTCTGAGAAAATACAG
>SJYC01043595.1:0-23299 GCA_006408675.1 Madoqua kirkii | reverse complement strand
ACATGACCACAGGAAAAACCATAGCCTTGACTAGATGGACCTTAGTTGGCAAAGTAATGTCTCTGCTTTTGAATACACTATCTAGGTTGGTCATAACTTTTCTTCCAAGGAGTAAGCGTCTTTTAATTTCATGGCTGCAGTCACCATCTGCAGTGAAGGAAAAATCACTGATCAATGCTATTAATACATGGTTAATAAAGAGAGGAGTTGAGTGTCTCTGCAGTAGCCTAGTAGAGGTTTTGTGATTTCATGAGTCCTTTTCTCATCCTCATTGAAATAGACATTGTGGTTATTTATCGTATCTGCTCTCAAGGTGAACCTAATCCTGCCACTCTTCAGTAACTTCTTCAAGCCCATTTCTCCTAATGAAAAGTAGCAGCAGGAATTCAGGAACACAATTATGAATCTCCATTTACAGATGGAAATCAATGAAGCTTAGATATCCAAGGTTATTCAAGATTCAAGAGAGAATAGGAATGAAAATATCTAGCCAAAAATGTCAAACTGAGATTCATTCCTTTTGATAAAGCTCCAATTACTAGCTATAAGATGCTGGGTAAGTATCTTAACTTCTCTGAGCCCTCACTCCTGATCTGCACCATGGGAATAATACTAGTAATCTTACACAGTGTTTGAATAAAAATAATAAACAGTGATTATTGGTGAGGGTTACCTTATGCTGGGCATTATCTAAGTGCTTCTTACATTCTCCATCTACTACTAAATGGAAGATTCTACCTCAAGGATGAAGGAATAAGTTTCAATAGACTGACACTCCTACAGAAAACAGCTATAAACTCAGGACAAAATACCCCCAAGACAACTACCTGAAAGCTCTAGAGCATAAACAAAGGTGTGAGATTTTGGAGGAGAGTGAAAACTTGGAAGAAATAATCATGATAAAGTGAGCTTCCCATTGAGGGTGAGGGCTTTGCTCTGATAGCACACGCGAATCATAATTTAGGGAATCTAAAAAGTTTCTGGTCTAAGGAACAAAGGGATGGAAACTGGAGCAACTATGACTGCTGAAGACCAAGGGAGGGAGTCTCCAAAAAAGGAGAGAATCAGAGAAGAAGAACCCGAAATTCTGTATAGAGATTCTGCTCCAGGCTGATGCATGGCCACATATGTATGGGCTACAAATAGCCCAGCTAAACATACCTTATGAAAACTGAGATTGGAGTTGCCAACTACCTAACCAAATTAATGCAGGATTTATACATTAATAATCTTTGGAGAAATATAAATGAAATCACAGCATTTACAATGTTCAGAATACAACTCTGAGCTCTTCAACATATGCAGAATAAAGAGAATGAGACCCTTTCTTAAAAAAAAAAAAAAGAACTCTAAAATGGTATAAATATGCTCCACAGGTAAAGGAAAGTATGCTCATAATGAATGAAAATATAGGATAACTCAAAAAAGAAACTGAAAATACGAAAAAGGATTGGTTGCAAATTGCAAAACTAAAAGCATAGTATCTGAAATTAAAATTTATTGGATGGCATTAATAACAGAATGGAGATGACATAGGAAAAAGTCAGTAAAAGTAAACTTGAAGAGAAGTCGATAGAGATTATAAAAAATAAAGAAACAAAATACTAGAAAAAAATGTACAGAGATCTGCTGGGGGTAATCGAAAGATTTAATATATGGGGTTTTAGGGTTGCTGAAACGGTGTAGAAAGAATAGAGCAGAAAAAATAATTTAAAGAAATAGTGACTGAAAACTCTCCAAATGTGGTGAAAGACATAAGTTTATAGAACCAAGAAGGTCAGCAAATAAAACAAATAGGAAAAAAACCCTGCCTAGGCAAGTCATAATCAGACTGCTGAAAATCTATAACTAAACCCTGGGAGCAATGTCTATCTAGAGCTCATCTTTCTGTAGGAGTATGTGTCCTTTGAGACTCTTTTTGTTATTTGGTTGCTCAGTCATGTCCAACTCTTTGTGACTGCATGGACTCCCGCTAGTCTCCTCTCCATCCATGGGATTTCCCAGGCGAGAACACTGAAGTGTGTTGCCATTTCCTTTGCCAGAGGATCTTCCCGACCCAGGGACTGAACTCGCATCTCCCACATTGGCAGGTGGATGGATTCTTTACCACTGAGCCACCAAGGAAGCCCATCTGTTTAATCAGGAAATAACTTGTCTCAAATATTAGCTCTACTTTTCATTATTCTTCACAACCACCTTAGAGGCTATGATTTTTCCTGTTTTACAGATAGAGGAACTGAGGTACACACAGATGACATTCACTGCTTGGTATCATATATTAAATACGTGGTGGGAGCAGAACTTGAACCTGACTCTAACTTCAAAACCCATACAATTAATCATCCTGATTGGTTCCATCATGTAGGAAGTTAATAACTGTGAAAGTATCAAGATAGTGTCTTGCGTAGAAAGTGAAATTGTTAGTTGCTCAGTTGTGCCCAACTCTTTGCGAACCTATGAACTGTAGCCCACCAGGCTCCTCTGTCCTTGGAATTCTCCAGACAAGGATACTGGAGTGAGTAGCCATTCCCTTCTCGAGGAGATCTTCCCAACCCAGGGATGGAACCTGGGTCTCCTGCACTGCAGGCAGGTTCTTTACTATCTGAGGCACCGGGGAAGACCAACAGGTACCAAAATTTTTTATTACAATCCTTCCTTTCTTCCTTCTGCTGCTTGGTGGCATTTACTGCTAACATCCTCAATTAGTCAATATTCATTTATTCATAGTGTAACTATTCATAAGTACCATATTAGTTTCCTGTGGCTACTGTAATAAACTGGATGGCTTAACACAACAACAACAGAAGTATTCTTTCATAGATCTGGAGGCCAGAAGTCAGAAATCAAGGTGTGGGTTGGGCCCCACTGTGACTTTTTCTGGCCTCTTTCAGTTTCTGGCACCTCCAGGTATTCCTTGGGTTGCAAATATGCAACTTCAACCTCTGCTTTTATTGGTACAGGGCCTTCTCTGTGTCTATGTCTTCTCTTCTGTCTTCAGTACAGACACTTGTGTTTAGATTTAGGTTCCAGAATGGTCTTCTGCACTGAAGGTGAATTCTTTACTGTTTAAGCCACCGGGCAAACCCCCTTGGCAAACATTAATCTACTTTCTGGCTCATTTGTTTTGAACATTTCATATAGATGGGACCAAATGGTAGAAGCATTGTGAGCAGCCTGTTTCACTCAGCATCATGTTTTCAAGGTTTATCCATGTTGCAGCATGTATCAGTACTTGATTACTTTTGATAGCCAAGTAATATTCCATTGGATGAACAGACCAAATTTAATCCATCCATTCATCAGTTGATGGACATCTGGGTTGATTTCACTTTTTGAATACTACAACAACATTGCTATGAGCATTCACATAAAGTGTTTGTGTGGACACATGTTTTCATTTCTCTTGAGTATATATAAAGGAGTTGGATCTGCTGGGTCATAGCTGACTCTGTGTTTAATTTGGAGGAACTGAGAATATGAAAGACATTCTCAGCAGTAATGTATGAAGGCCTTGGTTTCTCATATTTTACTTACACTTAACATCTATCTTTTTTATCATAGACGAGTAGGTGTGAAGTAGTATCTTAAAACAGTTTTAATTGCATTTGACTGAAGGCTAATGATGTTGAATAATTTTTCATGTATTTATTGGTCCCTTGTATATTTTCTTTGGAGAAATATCTGTTCAGATCATTGGCCTTTTTTTTAAAAAATGAAAATTGGCTGGTCTTTTCCACTGCATCACTTCCTTGGCAGCATAAAAGCTCTTCATTTTGATCAAATCCAATTAATCTATTTTTTTTATTCTTCCCTTTGCTGACTTCAGGTCAGGTGACCTGACCTGGGTGATCCTCAGGTCACCCATAATGTTTTCCTCACAGCTTTTATGTCTCCATGCCCAGGTGGTTCAGGGGTCTGCCAATGCAGGAGATACAGGAGATATGGGTTTGATCCCTGGGTCAGGTAGATTCCCTAGAAGAGGAAATGGCAACCCACTCTATATTCTTGCCTGGGAAATCCCATGGACAGAGGAGTCTGGAAGGCTATAGTCCAGATTTGGACATGACTGGTCACACACACATGCAGGATATTTATTTATTTATAGTTATCCTTGGCTCTTTGCTCTTTCCCACTAGACTATTAGCCCTCTGATGGCAGAAACTTATCTATTGTGCTCACTCTTCCATCTCCCTGCCTGAAACAGTCCTTTCCCAAAGTAGACATTTGATAAATTTTCTGCATCAATAGACATAAGATTATTTGTACTGTCCCAGCAAAAAGCAGGATTGTGAGGGACAACACGTTAGCCATGAGAAAAGTATAGGGTTTAGTGGTAAGTTTGTTCCCCCCTCCATCAAAAAAATTGGTTTTAGGAACAGTCTCTGCACCCTCCTCCATCCTCACCTAGAACCAAGGCAGTGTGAATTCTGGGGAAGCAAAGACTCTTGCTCAGAAGAGGCTGCCTGGGACAGAGAACTGGCTGCTTGCACGGAAATGAGGCTGAGCTGTGTTAGGCAACATCTGCTCATAGAAACCAGCCAAAGACATCAGCAGCCTCACACAGCTTTATTCCGAGGACTGCACATCCCCGAAGGGCTCTCACTTGGATATGGTTGATAGCAAACCCAATAGTTGCTCAACTCTGCAAGCTGATGGATTATTGTTTGGCCATTAGCATTGCCTACCTCCTGTACCACATTCCAGGCTCAATCCTCTCTCTGCACATCACCATCATCCACAGGGCTTGTTTTCAGGTGGTTTTCTTTCCTAGTTAACTCTGTAAAAAGAAGGTACTTGGCCCATTTCACTCGAAAAGAAGGCTCTTCAATGGCCCATTTTATCTTCTACGCATCTCAGGCCTATAGTGTCCTGTTATGTAACAATTTAAAGGAGACTCCTGGAATGCTTTATGTCAGAGAATATTATTACAGATGTAATTTTAATGGGAAGAGTGTGTTAACAAAATGTCAGTCCCTGATACATCCAGGTGTGGTCAGAGGGCCCTTTCACTTCTGACCTCAGTTCGGTCCAGTCCTTTAACTGAAATGCGCCAGGGAGTTCTTTGGTGGTCCACTAGAAACCTCAGCTTTTCAGTTGGTGGGGAAAGAAAACAGAATAGACTGTGACTGGCAGATCTGAACAATATCATGAAACTTGTATAGGTTGGCCTAGTCTATGATTAGTTTTCTTTTCTTCTGCTTCATATTCCTTTCCAAGCCAGAGCTGGTACCTCCAATCTGATTGCTACCACCAAGCTCTAAAGCCTATTCTCTTTTGGCCAGTAGTTCTCATTATGGAGACCACGCATTTGAAATTTCAAAAGCTCCCTTCAAGTTTCCAGTGTATTCAAGTGCTAAAGTGAAGAGCCATGCTTAGCTTCAGATGATGGCAGGTGACGTTAAGAAGGAACTGTTTTCCAATAATACCACTGACTACAGTTGCCTGACTTCAAACACTAGCTGATAGAGGAATCTGAATCAGTTTGTCACTCTCTTGCAGAGTGTCAGCCTGTCACTCTTGGAGAGTGTCAGGGTCAGCCTGAGTTCATGGTGGTGCTCCAATCTTCCCTCATGCCATATCTTGGTTTACTTCTGCTTGCTTCTCAGTTTCTGAGTACCTAAGTACCTAAGCTTTCGAACTGCAGTGTTGAAGACCCTTGAGAGTCCCTTGGACTGCAAGGAGATCCAACCAGTCCATCCTAAAAGATATCAGTCCTGGGTGTTCATTGGAAGGACTGATGTTGAAGCTGAAACTCCAGTACTTTGGCCACCTGATGTGAAGAGCTGACTCACTGGGAAAGACCCTGATGCTAGGAAAGATTGAAGGCAGGAGAAGAAGGGGATGACAGAGGATGAGATGGCTGGATGGCATCACCGACTCAATGGACATGAGTTTGAGTAAGCTCCAGGAGTTGGTGATGGACAGGGAGGCCTGGTGTGCTGCAGGATCACAAAGGGTTGGACACGACTGAGTGACTGAACTGAGCTGAACTGACCTGAAGCATATCTAAGGGATCTAGACAGGCTGGGGCTGAGCTTGTGCCTGAAGCTGAGTCTATGCCATTAAGTAGGATCACTGACAGGACTGTGGCATGGCCAATCAAGCTGGAGTTCCAATCTCTTGAATGAAATAAAAACTGGGGGAAGCCCTGTGTGCCAGAAGTGCTGCTTTCAGGCCCTGTGGGTGCTGAAAGATCACCTGGGACTCTGAATCTGATACCCAGGGACTGATTACCAGTAACTTATGTCAAGGCAGTCTTCTGCAGTGGCTTAGTGCATCAAGCTCTTCCAGAAGTTAATGTCAGCTCCATTCTGTTATTGGAAAGTCCATTCCAGGTTGAAAGAAATGTATCAGTTATAAGAAAGATATAAAGCAGTGCAAAGAATAAATCAGTTTCTTAGATTTCTTTTGATGTTGTAGGATGATGGTAGAAAATTGGGACTGGCACTGATGAAACTGACTTGGTACAGACAGGACTAGATAATGTAGACAGAGCCCAAGGCTCTATGACTTCCTTCCTCAGCACTAATTCTTGGAGGCATCTGTAAAGGACGGGGAAGTAATCATTTAGGCCATGGTTTCAAGTCCAGTCAGCTGGGGAATATTTAGGAGTCAAATGGATGTGGTTATAGAATGAAGAGTAAATAGAGCTCCAGAGAGTTATGCTGAGTTTGAGCTTGAGGTGAGCCTAGGGACTTCCCCGGTGGTCTTGCTTGCAATGCAGGGTACACAAGTTTGATTCCTGGTAAGGGAACTAAGATTCCACATGTAGCAGAGCAACTAAGCCGTGAGCCACTGCTGCTGAGCCTGGGTGCTCTGGAGCCTGTGTGCTGCAACAAGAGAGTCCGTGAGCCTCAAGGAAAGATCTCTCATAATGGGACAAAGATACCACGGGCTGCAAGAAAGACCCAATAGTCAAATAAACAGATGCATAAATATTTTTAAAAATAAATAAATAAAGGTGAGTCTAGAGCATTTAACAGTATTACTGGGAGGTCAATCAAGCCAGAAGCCCTGTTGCTTGAGTGGATTAAACACTGAGTGAACTTCCATATTCCAGAAGTTATGCCTTCAATACTCTGTGGGCAACTAGAGATCTCCTGGAACTCTCAATTCAGTGAAGGGTGTCTGATTGCTAGCAACAGAGCCTGGGAAGGAACAAGGATGAGGGAGGCAGTCAGAGGCCCAGTTATTGTGTTGGCTCTATTTGCTGAGAATATGAATTTATTCTGCTCCCTAACAGTCTGGGGGTAGAGACATTTATAGTTTGAGTAAGCTCCAGGAGTTGGTGATGGACAGGGAGGCCTGGTGTGCTGCGGGATCACAAAGGGTTGGACACGACTGAGTGACTGAACTGAGCTGAACTGACCTGAAGCATATCTAAGGGATCTAGACAGGCTGGGGCTGAGCTTGTGCCTGAAGCTGAGTCTATGCCATTAAGTAGGATCACTGACAGGACTGTGGCATGGCCAATCAAGCTGGAGTTCCAATCTCTTGAATGAAATAAAAACTGGGGGAAGCCCTGTGTGCCAGAAGTGCTGCTTTCAGGCCCTGTGGGTGCTGAAAGATCACCTGGGACTCTGAATCTGATACCCAGGGACTGATTACCAGTAACTTATGTCAAGGCAGTCTTCTGCAGTGGCTTAGTGCATCAAGCTCTTCCAGAAGTTAATGTCAGCTCCATTCTGTTATTGGAAAGTCCATTCCAGGTTGAAAGAAATGTATCAGTTATAAGAAAGATATAAAGCAGTACAAAGAATAAATCAGTTTCTTAGATTTCTTTTGATGTTGTAGGATGATGGTAGAAAATTGGGACTGGCACTGATGAAACTGACTTGGTACAGACAGGACTAGATAATGTAGACAGAGCCCAAGGCTCTATGACTTCCTTCCTCAGCACTAATTCTTGGAGGCATCTGTAAAGGACGGGGAAGTAATCATTTAGGCCATGGTTTCAAGTCCAGTCAGCTGGGGAATATTTAGGAGTCAAATGGATGTGGTTATAGAATGAAGAGTAAATAGAGCTCCAGAGAGTTATGCTGAGTTTGAGCTTGAGGTGAGCCTAGGGACTTCCCCGGTGGTCTTGCTTGCAATGCAGGGTACACAAGTTTGATTCCTGGTAAGGGAACTAAGATTCCACATGTAGCAGAGCAACTAAGCCGTGAGCCACTGCTGCTGAGCCTGGGTGCTCTGGAGCCTGTGTGCTGCAACAAGAGAGTCCGTGAGCCTCAAGGAAAGATCTCTCATAATGGGACGGGCTGCAAGAAAGACCCAATAGTCAAATAAACAAATGCATAAATATTTTTAAAAATAAATAAATAAAGGTGAGTCTAGAGCATTTAACAGTATTACTGGGAGGTCAATCAAGCCAGAAGCCCTGTTGCTTGAGTGGATTAAACACTGAGTGAAATTCCATATTCCAGAAGTTATGCCTTCAATACTCTGTGGGCAACTAGAGATCTCCTGGAACTCTCAATTCAGTGAAGGGTGTCTGATTGCTAGCAACAGAGCCTGGGAAGGAACAAGGATGAGGGAGGCAGTCAGAGGCCCAGTTATTGTGTTGGCTCTATTTGCTGAGAATATGAATTTATTCTGCTCCCTAACAGTCTGGGGGTAGAGACATTTACTAAACTCTGTGCCCCAGAGGATGTCTCCTTGGTACTGGGGCATGTTCATCCAGTAGGTGGGAGGTCTTTGAGACCCCAAATTTGGAATTTGGGGAAAGGTAGAGGTGGGACCTTCCAAAGATGGGGAGCCAGGGACAGCCAGCTCCTTCTCAGTGTGTGAGGGGTTACCCTTCTGGTCTTTCTCACCCTTTCTTCCCAAGCTCCTTTCTGTATTCAAATTCCGGCTAACAGCTAGACTCCACAGGGATGAGAGCTCTCTTTAAAGGCAAAAGTAAAGACCTCATTAAATCAGGAATGCAGAGAATAGAATGATTAGGAATGAAGCACTTTCAGCTCCCCCTCAGGAGGCCCCAGTAGAATAGCACTTCTCAGTGGAAAGCATTAGCACCAAGCTAATTCCTTAATGGACTGCACCTCTACAGTGCCCCCAGAGGCCCAGCAGCGCTGATGGGGGATGGAGGAATTTAGACCCAGCCCTCCTCCACCCCAACTCATTGGAAAAGACCCTGATGAAGGGAAAGATTAAAGGCAAAAAGAGAAGGGGCGGAGGTTGAGATGGTTAGATGGCATCACCGATGTAATAGACATGAACTGAGCAAACTACAGGAGATAGTGAAGGACAGGATCCTGGCAGGCTGCAGTCCGTGGGGTCACAAAAGGTCAGATGAGACAGCAACTGAAGGACACAGCAGCCTCCCTCACCCCCACATTCAGCTCAGATGCAGTGTCCCAGGACCGTAGGAAAGGCCAGGCAGGGAAAGACCTAGAGAATTTGACTTCCAACCACTCACATGCTCTCGCAGAGAGCTGTGTGGAATCCTCCCAGCAGGCCGGGCTTTTTGAGATAATATATTATAAAAAGGAGAAGTGAGGAACGAGACAAAGGAAAAAAAAGGTAAATAATTTCAGTCGTCTTGATGACCTGGGAATCCTAGATAAAGAAAAATCTCTGCTTGGGCCAAAAGTGCTCTCCATTAAACAGAATGATCTCTTTCATGTAACAAGCTGGTACTGAAGTCTGGAGCCCCATGAAACCCAGGACATGAATAAAGACAGCATGATGGAGTGGGAAGCAACGGGCTTCAGAGTCATGGAACCTCAGTTTGAATTCTGACTTCATCGCTAAATTGCTGTGGGATACTGTTCAGCCTTCTCACTGCTGCTGCTGCTAAGCTGCTTCAGTCGTGTCCCACTCTGTGTGACCCCAGAGATGGTAGCCCACCAGGCTCCCCTGTCCCTGGGATTCTCAAGGCAAGAACACTGAAGTGGGTTGCCATTTCCTTCTCCAATGCATGAAAGTGAAAAGTGAAAGTGAAGATGCTCATTAGGGGTTAATAATTTTGCTATTCGTAAGTTGGGGATAATAAATACCTGTCTCATGAAATGAAATAATATTTATGAACATGATCAACTCTTTGCTCCAGGGAAAGGCAGACATCATCACAAGTCTGTGGCATTTTAGGTGGTCCAAGAGACCTTCCTGATAACGACATTAATACCAGATGTTGAGACTTCTCTGGTGATCCAGTGGTTGAGGATCTGCCTTCCAAAGCAGAGGATGCTGGTTGGATCCCTAGACCAGGAACTAAGATCCCACGTGACAGGGGCAGTTAAATCCATGTGCCTCAACCACTGAGTCCACACCCTCTAGAGCCGAAATGCCCGTGCTTCAAAACTAAACAAGCCCGAGTGCCACAAATAGAGAAGTCCCCACGTGCTGCAACTAGAGAAAGCTGGCATGCCTCAACGAAGACCCAGAGCAGCCAAAATAATAATAATAATAATAGACAATAGTAATAAAAGACAAAATGGAGTCACTTGTATTAAGCCCCACATCAACAATCCTAGACTCAGCTAACGTTTTAACTCTCCCAGAAGTGGAATCTTAAACCAGCCTCTCAGGAATCACATGATGAGAATTAGCTAGGTCATCTTCTGATAAACCCCTGCCATTCCAAGTAGGAAAGTAACCTTGCAATAACCAATTGCCTCTTTGTCTTATCCAACTTCCTTGCTCATTTTGCCTACAAATCCCTTGCCTTGTACAGCTCTTTGGAGCTTCTTTCCATCTGCTAGATTGGATGCCGTCCAATTTGTGAATTGTTGAATAAAGCCAGTAAGATCTTTAAAATTTACTCAGATTAAATTTTGTTAACATAAATAAAAATTTTAATCGTTTAATATATGCTGGGCCCTGTGGTCTAAATCTGCAGGCATCAACATATTTATTCCTCTTAATGATGTGATGGGTCAAGTACTCTTTTTCATACCCATTTTATGTGCTAGAAAACCAAGGTTCAGAATATATAAGCAATCTGCACAAGACCACATACTTAGTGAGGAGTAGAATTGGGACTTGAATTTATCATATGCCAAGTACCTCTGTGCCACATTGCCACCCAGGTCAACAGAGAAGCAAGATGCCCCATGATTTGCCATGCCCACTTGGGGAACAGAAAAACGCCACAACTGCACAAGGTTTTTAGGGCTGGAATTACCCCCAATAGTCTCAGTGTCCGTGAGAGCAGTTCACCTACTTAGTGTCTGGCATACATGCTAAATGATATTTTTGTTTTGTGGTATTTATGTTAAATCTGTGACAGACATGTAAGGTGGCACCCAGGGCTCCCACCTGGTGCCACACTCTGTAGAACCCCTTTTCCCAAGTGTAGGCTCAATCTAGTGACTTACCTTTGATGAATAAAGCAGCAACAGTGATGGAAAGTAGGTTTCCTATATTTGCATGTATTAGGCAGCTTTGGCTGCATAAAGAAATATCACAGATGAGTGGCTTGAACAACAGACCTTTATTTTCCCACAGTTCTGGTGCCTAGAAGACCAAGATCAGGTCCAAGCCAATCTGGTTTCTGCTGAGAGCGCCCTTTCTGGCTCACAGATGGCCACCTTCTCACTGCATCCCTTCATGACCTTTTCCCTGGTAAGTGTGTATGGAAAGAGTGAGCCAGCTCCCTGGTATTTCTTCTCTTAAGGACACTAATTCTATTGGACCAGGGTCCCACTCTATGACTTTCAGTTCAGTTCAGTTCAGTCGCTCAGTCGTGTCCAACTCTTTGCGACCCCATGAATCGCCGCACGCCAGGCCTCCCTGTTCATCATCATCCCTCGGAGTTCACTCAGACTTACGTCCATCGAGTCCCTGATGCCATCCAGCCATCTCATCCTCGGTCGTCCCCTTCTCCTCCTGCCCCCAATCCCTCCCAGCATCAGAGTCTTTTCCAATGAGTCAACTCTTCCCTATTACTTTATTCAACCTCAATTACCTCCTTACTGGCCTTACCTTCAAGGTGGGGGGTGGGGCTGTGGTTAGGACTGTCAGGTGTGAATCTGAGGGAAAAGAAGACTCAGTCCAGACTACAACAGGGCAGAACAGATCACCACAGAGAGAAGCTTAAAGCCACACACACTTATTACCTCACTCTTTCGGGGCCAAGACTCTGGGGTGCAGGTTAGCTGGGCTCTCTGCTTTAAGCGTCATGAGCTTGAAATCAAGTTGTCGGTCAGGCTGAATCCTTGTCTACAGATTCTGGAGGAAAATCTTCCTGCAAGCTCATTCTTGCTGTTGGTAGAATTCGGTTCATGTGGTTGTGGATCTGAGGTTCCTGTTCCCCTGCTAGCTATCATCTGTGGGCTCTTCTCAGCTGCCAGGGGCCCCGGCATTCCCCACCACCTAGCCTCTTTCATCTTCAAGTCAGCGAGAGCATGTCCAACCCTTCTTGTGCTTGAATCTCTGACTTCCCTCATCTCTGACCTTGAGACTAGCCTCCTTAAATATACATGTGGTATCTACCCTTCTAAAGACCTCCTGTGATTAGGTCAGTTCCACCTGGATAATCTCCCTATCTTTAAGTCAACTGATCTGAGACCTCAATTACAGTTGCAAGACCCTTTTGGCCATATGATATAACAGAACCATGGCAGTGCCATCCCATCATATTTGCACTCCTGGGTCCTACAGGACGTGTACACCAGGGGAGTGTCTTACCATTCTGTATTCCATAGTCACCTCCAAGAAAACATGATGACTTCTGCTTGCTCACTTTCTTTCTCTAGCTTTATTCTCATCTTCCTCTGCTGAAGCAAGTTGCCCTATTGTGAGCTGCCCTGTAGAAAGACTCATGTGGCAGAGATTGAGCATAGCCTCAGTCCCACACCAGTGAGCATGTGAATCCCACCAACAGCCAGATGAGTGAGTCTGGAAGAGGACTCCTTTCCCCCTGCTTGAGCCTCACGGTGAAGCCCTGACCACATCTTGACTGTAGTCTCAAAAGAGGTGAGACTCGGCCAGAGGACCCACCTAAGCCACACTCCAGTTTCTACATGCTGCTATTTTAAGCTGCTGAGTTTGGGGTGGTGGTGGGGGGCAATTTCTTACACAGCAGTGTATAACTACTACAAGATCTCTTAACAGAAGCAATGTAATAAGCACTATGTATGTATGACCTTTGGGTAATTTCCAAGAGGTTGAATGAAGAAAGAATGATATCATACCCAATAATATTTCACAAAACATGATTCATATAAGTTATATATGAAGATACCTGGCTTACCATGTTGTTGCTTAATTGCTAAGTCACATTCAACTCTTTCTGACAGCATGGACTGTAGCCCACAAGGCTCCTCTGTCCATGGGCTTTCCCAGGCAAGAATACTGGAATGGGTTGCCATTTTCTTCTCTAGGGGATCTTTCTGACCCGGGGATCACACCCACATCTCCTGCGTTGGCAGGCAGGTTCTTTACCATTGAGTCACCTGGGAAGCCCCGTTTCTCTTTAAACCAGGCAGTAAATCTTTTCTATGTCTCATGAGCTACTGCAGGGCCATACAGAAAGCAGTCAGGATTCTCTAGTCTCTAAATGGTATAATCCATCAATGATTAGCAATTGGTACCTGGTACCATCTGGCATCTTGCGGCTGTGCCCAGAACTAGTATCTTCATGTTGGCAAGACATATACCATGAAACACCTCCCTGGTAGAAAATAAAATTTACCAGATTTGGCTCGTTTATGAAAGATAACTGCAAGCCCACCCCTAACATTTACAAGAGACAAGAGCAACAGTGAAAACATAAGACCCTTATACCATATGTTAAACAGTTACCAAAAAAAAGCCTAAATAAAATACGCTCTACCTTCATGACAACAAGGCCAAGTTCTCATGCAGAATTCTCAAACCCATTCCATGTATGGGAAAAGCCAACTCTGAGCCCTTGGCCCACCCTCAGCTCTGTTCTACACTACATCCTCCTGTACAAGCCTGCGGATACCCTAGCCTGCATGTCCAAGATCATCCACACTCTGCTTCAAACAGCCCTCGGGCCTCAAAAGGCACATACCCACACAGCCCACCCTCTGGAACACAGACACAGACAGACTCCCAAACAGGCCTTGAAGATGAGCATGGTGCCATTTGAAGAAGGAAATGCAGGATTCTGATGAGCAGAATATGGTCTAGGAGAGCACTCTTTCTGGATACGTATGTTCTTTGGCATATTAATTTGTTGGTTTTTTGTCGAGTATAGTTGATTTACAATGTTGTGTCAATTATTTCTGTACAGCAATGTGACTCAGTTATAGATACATGTACATACATTCTTTTTTGTTGTAGTTTATCACAGGATATGAAATGTAGTTTGCTGTGCTCTACCATAGGACCTTGTTGTGACAGTTTTTCATACTCTGTGTGTGTGTGTGTGTGTGTGTGTGTGTGTGTGTGTGTGTGTGTGGTGGGGAGGAGAGGTAGGCAGAGAGGAACCAGATTGGGGCCTCCAAAGCACGGGGATCCCTTTTGCCCAGCTCTGAAGACAGACAGGATAGATTTTCCATTGAGGTTATGTTAATAACAGACGTGGTAGCTCAGCCCAAAGTAACACAGCCCTGCGTGAAGTCACAAGAGAAGGGGAGATGGGGAAGGCATCCAGACAGGGAGGAAACCAGACTGTCAGGGAGACAGCCTCAGTCGCTGGTCAGGGAAGAGGAGCTGTAAGGAGGGGCCAAGTTCTCTCAACCCAGACACTGAAGTGCCTGATGAGACGGATGCCCTTGCAGGTTCCCGGATGTGGTCACCAGGACAAAACCAGACCAGCAAAATGAGGCGATACCGTGTCCAGTGTCCCATGTAGTTTATCTCAATTAATGGTATGCCAAATCACTCAGCTCGCCTGCGCTTGAAATCTTCAAGGTGCCACGTGAAATGCACTTTCCCTGTGAACATTTTCTAGACCCTTCTCCAGGAGAAACAGCAGCCTTCCCTGTCCTGCCTTCTAGATACATTACTCACAGGTGAAAGTCCGCAGAGACGGCAAGAGAGGCCAGGCAGCTAGGTAGGCAAGCAAGTGGATATTTGAATCCCAAAGATCTGGGTTCCAATCGCAGTTCCTCCATAATGTTGTGAACCTGTCTCAGCATTTGTGTCCTTACCCTTAACCCAAAAAGACATTAGTGCTCATTTCATAGGATTGTTATAAGATTTAAAGGTAGTAACAAGCAATAAGTATTGAGCCTCATGCCTGGAATATAGGAGCTCAATAGGCTTTTGTCACTATTGAATTAGAGTCAGCTCTTCCGCCCTAAATTATGATCTCCTTAAGGTTAATGGCAATATCTTATATCTCCAGAATCTGTCACAGTGTTTGTTTAAAAGAAAAAAAACCTCATTTAGAGTCCATTCTATGCCAAACCCTGTATGAGGCCAATAATAAGCCATGGCTAAGTATAGATTAGCCAAATCAAATAAAGAAATCAAGAGGCTGTAACTTATAATTAAGAATTTGCCAACTCTCAGTTAAGCCCACAAAGTATCTGTAACTAATCTTGAATCTTCCTTGTTTGAACATTAGGTTTTTTCCTCCCCCTTTTTAACCTCTTGGGGAAAGGAAAAAGTTTTTTTTTTTTCTTTGTTTTCAAACAACTTGATATTTCGAGTGGATCTACAAGATAAGACTTCCCCTTGGGACTTTTTTGGTAGTCCAGTGGCTAACACCTCTACCTGCCAAGGCAGGGGACTGGAGTTTGATCCCTGGTGCGAGAAGATTCTGCATGCCACAGAACAACTAAGCCTGAGCACCACGATTACCGAAGCCTACGTGCCTAGAATCTGTGCTCCATAAGCGAAACCCACCCAAATGAGAAGCCCATGAAAAGCTCACAAACAATGAGAAGCAACTTGAAAGTAGCCCCTACTCACTACAGCTAGAGAAAGTCTTTGCACAGCAACGAAGAAGGCCTAGTGTAGCCAAATAAAATTAATTTAAAAAGAAAAAAAATTTCAATAAAAGCAGTAAAAATAATTTTAAAAAGAATCCCCCTTGGATGTCTCCCGTTTCCCTGATCTCAGGTAGGCAAAACTGTTATCTGCCTTTCGGTTGTTATATCAGCAAAATAGCTCAGTGGGTGCAAAATCACTCCTTTTCAAGAGGCAGTGCTGAGCAGAAACATATTTATAAGAGTCACAATACATATTCACCACATTGCTTCCAGCAGCATTGCCTGTGTGGAAAGGACCTCTACTGATTACCGGTAAACTGCCACCAGAATTGATTTCCACATTTCATTTATAAGCATTAAGGCAGAAGGTTGCAAAATAAAAGACAGAAGGTGAAAGAATGCATTATGTTACCTGTCTCCTCCATTTGATTTGGCTAAAATGCCTCCACCATGAGACCAGGTTGATTTCACTCCTGGATCTCAAGATCCTAGGATGAGCAAAATACCTGGCACAGAGTAGGAATTTGATAAGCATTTGTTGCACGACTGAACAAATGACTAACTAAGTGAATGAATAAATCCTGCCTGAATATTTTTACTACACTCGTCACCTTTGCTGATACCTGATCCATAGAGGTATGATCTGCTCAGATCTTTCATGGACTTGTTTCGGTGAATTTTGAAAACATGCTCCTGTCAAAATCTGAATTTATTTTCAAACTGCTACACAGAGAATATAACTCCTATAGCTAGATGAGAGGATGGCACCTCTGGGCCGGCCTGCAGACATGGTGGAGTGTTAATTTCCTGTGATCTGCTTGCCCTGTCTGCTAGAGGTTCCTGCCTGAATGTTGTAGGCAGCATGTGTATTGAATGCTCCTTTAAACTTCTGAGACACGTGGAGTTCCACTCAGATGACTGAGAAGGTTTTCTTCTGGAACAGCCCCCTGGTCCCTCTTTCCTATCATATGTTCTATATCCCTCTAATTTAGCTCTTCCCATCCCCCACTCTGTGTAGCTAAGTACCTGAGAATATGTGAGGAAAATTAAAAGTAGCAAAATCTGAAAATCATCAGGTCTGGAAGAAAGTAGACAAAGATGTATTCCAAGGATTTAAGGATAATGTTTTCACTTTGGGAGGGGCACCTGACTAATATCTGGAGAAATGCAATCTTCTTAGGAGAAAAGGCAAATCAGTGGATGCCTGTGATGGCAAGATGTTTGTGTCAGGCTGGAGGGGAAGGAGGAGATTCAGGTTGTCGATTTTTAAAAATGCACAAGATGAGTGTTGCAAATTAACTTTTACTGGGCACAAAATGAGGACTTCATTGGTGGTCCAGTGGTTAAGAATCCACCTTCAAATGCAGAGGACACTGGTTCAATTCCACGTACCCAGAACTGAGATGCCACGTGCCACTGGACAACTAAGCCACAATGCCATGACGAAAAATCCCACATGGTACAATGAAGAGCCCACGTGCTCCAGCTAAGATCCGGTGCAGCTACATAAATAAATAAATACTTTTTTTAAAAAATGAGGACTGCAGCCCAGGAAGCAACACTTCAGATAGTTTTGGGAAACTGCTCAAGGAGGCATGGGGGAAAGATCAGTATATATGTGATTTTGGTGAAGGGAGAGTACATGTGATCTTATTTTCCCAGAAGGTTTCTGCTCCTCTCATGAACCTTTCTGCTAGTCACAAGAAACAGGTATCACCATAAAGGGTTTCAGTGCTTTTCTAGATATAAGGAGGAGATACAAGAATTGGGCTCATAAAATTGGCTCCTGAAAATATCTAATTATCCGAAGACCTGTCCTGCCACTTCCAGCCTATGGACAGTGATTCATTTCCTTTGGATGCATACCCAGAAGTGAAATGGCTGGTAGCTCTCTTTTTAGTTTTTTGAGGAACCTCCATACTGTTTTCCATGTGGCATTTTCCATTCTGACCAACAGTACACAAGGGTTCCCTTTCCTCCACAACTCATCAACATTTGGTATCCTTTGCCTTCTTGAGGACAGCCATCCAAATAGATGGGAGGGGATATCTCACAGTCCCTACCCTGGCTGAGCACAGAGTGTCTCATGTCTACCCTCCACCCTGAACTCCTTTCAGGGGTGTTAAAAATCAGCAGCTGCAGCAGCACATGGTTTAACCCTTGTAGAGGCAGAGGCAAGTGCCCGTTTGTAGTTGACAAGGTAGAGGTAAACGGAAGAAAAGTTAGTGAAAGACTGAGCTCTGGATGCTCAAGGATCTACAGGGCTGCACGTGCTGAGGATGAGAATTAAACTTGCCTCCAGGAAGCTCAGGCGTGCGTGCTTAATCCACCTTCAAATGCAGAGGACACTGGTTCAATTCCACGTACCCAGAACTGAGATGCCACGTGCCACTGGACAACTAAGCCACAATGCCATGACGAAAAATCCCACATGGTACAATGAAGAGCCCACGTGCTCCAGCTAAGATCCGGTGCAGCTACATAAATAAATAAATACTTTTTTTAAAAAATGAGGACTGCAGCCCAGGAAGCAACACTTCAGATAGTTTTGGGAAACTGCTCAAGGAGGCATGGGGGAAAGATCAGTATATATGTGATTTTGGTGAAGGGAGAGTACATGTGATCTTATTTTCCCAGAAGGTTTCTGCTCCTCTCATGAACCTTTCTGCTAGTCACAAGAAACAGGTATCACCATAAAGGGTTTCAGTGCTTTTCTAGATATAAGGAGGAGATACAAGAATTGGGCTCATAAAATTGGCTCCTGAAAATATCTAATTATCCGAAGACCTGTCCTGCCACTTCCAGCCTATGGACAGTGATTCATTTCCTTTGGATGCATACCCAGAAGTGAAATGGCTGGTAGCTCTCTTTTTAGTTTTTTGAGGAACCTCCATACTGTTTTCCATGTGGCATTTTCCATTCTGACCAACAGTACACAAGGGTTCCCTTTCCTCCACATACTCATCAACATTTGGTATCCTTTGCCTTCTTGAGGACAGCCATCCAAATAGATGGGAGGGGATATCTCACAGTCCCTACCCTGGCTGAGCACAGAGTGTCTCATGTCTACCCTCCACCCTGAACTCCTTTCAGGGGTGTTAAAAATCAGCAGCTGCAGCAGCACATGGTTTAACCCTTGTAGAGGCAGAGGCAAGTGCCCGTTTGTAGTTGACAAGGTAGAGGTAAACGGAAGAAAAGTTAGTGAAAGACTGAGCTCTGGATGCTCAAGGATCTACAGGGCTGCACGTGCTGAGGATGAGAATTAAACTTGCCTCCAGGAAGCTCAGGCGTGCGTGCTCAGTCCTCCTTGCAATCCCATGGACTGTAGCCCACCAGGCTCCTCTGTCCATAGGATTTCCTGGGCAAGAACACTGCAGCGGGTTGCCGTTTCCTTCTCCAGGGGATCTTCCCAACCCAGGGGTTGAACTCGTGTCTCTTTTGTCCCTTGTATCTCCTGCTTTTGCAGGCAGATACTTTACCTCTGCACCACCTGGGAAGCCCCTCCAGGAAGTCCATCCTCTCTCCACTCCTAGCCCCAACTTGGAGTAACAAGAGCAGATGTCAGGGTGGACAACAGAGGAGAGCTAGACACAAAATGACCTTCAGAGATCAGACTAACATGGTCAACAGGCACATGACAAGATGCTGAACATCGCTAGTCATCAGGGAAATGCAAAGAACCACTGTGAGATAGCCCCTCCCACCTATTTGGATGGCTGTCCTCAAGAAGGCAAGAGATACCAAATGTTGATGAGAATGTGGAGGAAAGGGAACCCTTGTGCACTGTTGGTCGGAATGGAAAATGGCACATGGAAAACAGTATGGAGGTTCCTCAAAAAATTAAACAGAGAGCTACCAGCCATTCCACTTCTGGGTATGCATCCAAAGAAAATGAGTCACTGTCTCAAAGAGGTATCTGCATTCACATGTTCATTGCACCATTATTCACAATAGCCAAGATATGAAGATGATCTGTCTGTCGAAGGAGGGATGGATAAAGATGTGGTGTATTTATACAATGGAATATTGTTCAACCCTGAGAAAGAAGGAAATCTCGCCATTTTTTATAAATCGGGAGGAACTTGAGGGCATTATGCTAAGTAACACAAGCCAAAGACAACTACTGCAGGTATCATTATAAGTGAAATCTAAAAAAAGAAGTCAAACTCATAGACTAAGAATCTGGTTGCCAAAAGCTGGGCATAGCAGAAATGGGGAGAAGTTGGTAAAAGAGTGAAAATTTTCAGTTATAAAATGAATTACATGGTGACTAGAGTTGGAAACACTGTATTGTGTAACTGAAATTTGCTAAGAGGACAACACTTAAATGTTCTCACCGAAAAAAAAGAAAGAAAAATATGTAAAGTAATAGATGTGTTAATTAACTACGTCAGGGAAATCCTTTCAAAATGTAAATGTGTATCAAAATACCATGATGTACACTTTAAAAATCTTAGAAGTGTATATGAAATATACCTCAATAAAGCTGAAATTTTAAAAAAGATCCAAAAATCATTTAAGTAAGTAAGTAAAGTCACTCAGTGTGTCCGACTCTTTGTGACCCCATGGACTGCAACCCATCAAGCTCCTCAGTTCATGGGATTTTCCAGGCAAGAATACTGAAGTGGGTTGCCGTTTCCTTCTCCAGGGGATCTTCCCAACCCAGGGATCAAACCCAGATCTCCCGCATTGGAGGCAGATGCTTTAACCTCTGAGCCACCAGGGAAGCCCCCAAATCATTTAAGGTGGACATATTTGCTGGGATTGGCATTATTCTTTGTTTTATGGTGATGTCGGGCTTCCCTCATAGCTCAGTCGGTAAAGCATCTGCCTGCAATGCAGGAGACCTGGGTTCGATTCATGGGTCGGGAAGATCCCCTGGAGAAGGAAATGGCAACCCACGCCAGTATTCTTGCCTGGAGCATCCCATGGATGGAGGAGCCTGGCGGGCTACAGTCCATGGGGTCACAAGAGTCGGCCACGACTTAGAGACTAAATCACTGCTACCACATGGTGATGTCATGTCATCATTGCTTGTCTTCCGACAGGTTTCTTGCTATGAGGCAGGAGAAAGAGAAAAGATAGTTTATTCCAGATATCTCTCCTTAAAACTGAGCCACCCTAGTAACAGCATTAACAGATATTTATTTTACAAATACAGTCATTTAAACAATGTGGTACATCAATTCAACTAGACATAACAGATAGCTTAGATTATACTCCACTATATGTGAGAATTCAGTATATAATAAAGAGAGGAACAATAAGGGTATTGAATAATTTGTATTGGGACAAATGATTAACTATGTGAAAAGTGTCTTCAATGTTATGCAATAAAACAAATTCCAAATAGATCAAAGAGCTATTTTTAAATCAAAGCATAAATAAATTATAAGAAAAATGAATACTTATCACCTTCTGCAAAGAGGAGTGTCTAGATTTAGAAAAGAGTTTTAAAAATCACGAAGGAAAAGATGGGTAGATGTGGTTACAAAAAAATTTAAATCTTCTGCCCATAAAAAAACTAATCAAACTTAAAAGGAAAACAACAAACAAGGAAACACATTTGAAGCAGATATAACCAAAAGGAACCATGTACCTATACATTTGAATTAATACAAATCTTTAAGAGAAACAGAGATACCATGGATGAATGGAGAGAGGGCTTAAACAGACATTTCCCCAGAGACAAAAACGTTACTGTTTAAAAAACATGGGAAAATGTTCAATATCACTACTAATCAAAGCCATGCAAATAAAAACAATCACATTTTATGCTTTTTAAATTAGCTGGTCTTTTAAAATGGTAATAGGTATATTAACAAAGTGTAGCAAAATGGGTATTTTCTTAGCATTGCAGATCAAAGTGTAAATTGGCCCAGCCTTTTTTTAAGAGGGTAATTTGTAAATGTATATCCAGTGCCTTAAAATGGTCACACCATTTGATCCAGTAATTACACAATGGAGTATATCGCTTAATGAAGTCACTGAAAACCCTGGTGGTGGACTGGGAACTGAGAAGAGGTGAATGTATGCACCAAGATTATCGGCACAACGGCATAAGTAATAGTGAGATAAATTCTTTTTTAATTTAAATGTTTTACTTACTAATCTGTGTCATAATCTTAGCATGAAACTTTGTGAAACTGTAAAAATGCAAAGTTCATAAAGTCTGTGTAATATGGAAAATGCTTGTGATATACTAGACACTGAAAAAAACAGATAAAAATTGCATATAGGGAATGGATATAATTATGTTTAAAAAAAAAAAAAAACACTAGGTATAAAAAAAGCCCAGAAGAAAGACATTAAAATGTAAATAGTGGCTAAGCGTGGATGGCCAACTTATGGATGATTCTTTGTTTTCTTTTCTACGTTCCAAGAATTTACTCTTTTTTCCAATAGTATGAGAAAAAAATGCATTTATAAACATGCAATATTTCTATTCCCTTTGGATCTTTGGTGGCTGAGACAGTAAAGACTCTGCCTGCAATGCAGGGGACGCAGGTTTGATCCCTGGGGTCGGAAAGAGATGGAAATGGCTAATCACTCCACAGTCCATGGGGCTGCAAAGAGTTGAACATGACTGAGCAGTTAACACTTTCCCTTTGACATCTTGGGTCATTATGGATGTCAAACATTTGTTTCTGACAAAAGGCACCTTTGGAGAGCTTTGGAATGTAGTTCACGTACAAGGTAATGCCCAATAAAACCTCTGTCTTAGTTCAGGCTGATATAACAAAGGTCCACAGACTGGGTGGCTTATACATAAAAGAAATTTATTTCTCACAGTTCTAGAGGCTGGGTGTCTGAGATCAGGATGCCAGTTCTGACAACGACCCTCTTTTTGGAGGTAAACCTCTCCTGTGTCTTCACATGGCAGAAAGAGGGCAAGAGCACTCTCTGGGGTCCTTCTTATAGGACAGTAACCCCATTCATGACAGCTCCACTCTCATGACCTCTTTTTCCTCCAAAGCCTCCATCCTTCCCAGTGTAACAGAAAGTGGGGTCCAGCCACTAGGTGCTCAAAAGCCAATATAGAGGCCAAGTTAGCAGAACGGAAAGTTTGCTTTATTTTGGATGCTGGCAACCAGGAGGGTGGGGTGGAGGGGGTGGGAGTGAACACCTGTCTGAAGGCTGACCCCCACTGCCCCCACCAAACACACACACACTGATGATCAGTGAGCAAGAGCTTTTATTGGATGAAGGAGGGGCTACTCGTAGAAACAATATAGTCAGCTCCAACAGTCATCTCGAAGTTAATCATTGGTGGTCTGACCAGCAGCATCTTGACTTTCAAGTAGAGTAAGTCTTCAGCTCCACGGTCAGTTTGGCCCCATTTCCTTGAAGCTGATTCTCAGAACTGTGGCAGCTTATGTCATGGTTAGCTACAATGTGGTCTGTCTCTTATACACATCTATCATATGTTCTATATCCCTCTAATTTAG
>SJYC01043593.1:0-26684 GCA_006408675.1 Madoqua kirkii | reverse complement strand
TAGATTGGCTTGTTGGATGTATGGAGGAGCCTCCCCCACAGCCCCCACCACTGGACAGAACATAAAAGAGGTGGAGTTCTGAAGAATGAAGGGGACGCCAGGGAATGATGTGGGGAACAGAGTTCTGAGCAGAAGGAACAGCCAATGCAAATGTCCCGAGAGAGACCAGTTTAGCATTTTCAAGGAAAGAAGAGAAAACCCGTGTGCCCAGCCAGCACAGAGGAGCAGTATCATGGACTGGATGAGATGAGGTTAGAGAGACAGCTGGATGGCACAGCACATCTAGGAGCTGGGGAGCTGTGATGCTGCTCCTGAGGTAGTGGGCAACTGGGTAGGGCTTGGAGCAAGGAAAGGTTGGGAGAGGCCTTATTTCTGCTTTAGAAACATTTGAGTCAGTGGGTCTCATGTGTGTATATGTATGTGTGTGTGCTCAGTCATGGTCTGACTCTTTGTGATCCCCATGGACTGTAGCCCACCAGTCTCCTCTGTCTGTGGAATTTTCCAGGCAAGAATACTGGAATGGGTTGCCATTTCCTCCTCCAAGGGATCTTCCCAACCCAAGGATCAAACCCAGGGTCTCTTGCATGTCTTGTGTCCCCTGCATTAGCAGGCGGATTCTTTATCACTGCACCACCTGGGAAACCCTCAGTAGATCTGAACTCATCATCAAAATTCCACTTGTTGCTAGTTTGGTATTGAGATATGCCCTCCGATTAAAGATCACTGCATGTGCTACAGAGGCCGGCAACAGGGAAGTAACGAAGCAACAGTGTGCGGAGAGCACTTTTGTTAGAAGAAACACTGGCTGACACCTCCCATCCTGGTCAAGCACCCAGTAGCCATTTGCATAAGTTGTTCTATGATAGGAGGTCCTGGTAACAAATATGGAACTAACAAGCCACCACCAATCAGAATCATTTGGGAAAAGTCAAAAGAAAATGTCACATGTCCTACCAGCCTCTCAGAATCCTCCTTGCCAGAATCCATCTTGATTGAACCACCAGGAAAGACCCTGAGTCAGAATGATTGGCCACATAGGACCTAGAAACTAATTCCATCAACAAAAAACCTGGGACCGCCAGCCACGTGGTAAAATAGTTCTCTTGGGTTCCCTTACCCTACTGCTCGTCACCAGGGTGCCCCTTCCCAATAATGTCTCTCGCTTGATCAGTATGTGTGTCTCCTCAGACAATTCATTTCTTAATGTGAAACAAGAGATTCTTGGGCCCTGGAGAGGGTCCCTCTTTCTGCAACATTTTCAGTTGCCTTGAGTTCCCGATGCAGGAAAGGATGCTCTGAAAAGCCTTTGCGTTAAAACTCACAGAATTTCTCTGCTGGTCCAGAGGTTAAGAACCCAGTCTGTCAGTGCAGGGGAGGAGGGAACACAGGTTCAACCTCTGATCAGTTAAGATTTCACGTGCCGTGGGACATCTCAGCCCGTGCACCACAACTGCTGATCCTGTGCTATCGATCCCCGGAAACACAATCACCAGAGCCTGCATGCCCTAGAGCCCATGTGTCACAAGAGAAGCCTCTCCTGCAATGAGAATTCCATACACTGCAATGAAGAGCAGCCTGCTGGCTGCAACTAGAGAAGGGCTGCACGCAGCAACGAGGACCCAGCACAGTCAAAAATTAATTAATGAATAAAAAACCTCACAGATGCTGTTATAGAGAGAACTGTGTTTCCTCCAGTTTCATACATTGAAGCCTTAACCCCCGTGTGAGTCTGGAGATAGAACCTTTACAGATGTAATGAAGATTAAATGAGGTCATAAGGGCAAGCCTCTCATCTAATATGATCCGTGCCCTTTCAAGAAGAGGAAGAGACGCCAAGGATGCCTGCAGACAGAGGAAAAGGTTATGTGAGGACACAGCCAGAAGACAGCCATCTGCAAGGCAAGGTGTGTCTCGTACATTTTTAAAACTTAATTCTCCTGATGCCTCCCTGTTCCCATAAACAGCCTGTGAGCACCTGCCCAGGTGGCCAGCTACATCAAAGTGATAAGGCTGTTTCATGTCATAAGTTCCCCTTCTCACCCTCCTCTGAGTGGTCTAGTAGTGGTGGTGTGTTAGTCGCTCAGTCATGTCCAACTCTATGCAATCCCATGGACCATAACCCGCAAGGCTCCTCTATCCACAGGATTTCCCAGACAAGAAAACTGGAGTGGGCAGCCATTCTCTTCTCCGGGGGATCTTTCCCAGGGAGAGACTCTTGGTCTTCTGCATTGCAAATAGATTCTTTACTGTCAGAGCCACCAGGGAAATCTAAGTGTAACCTAGTGATGTTCAAATGTACCAGTGAGGCCCCTTCATGCTTTGTAACTTCAGCCTGACTCCCAGGCAAGGTACTTCCTACAGGTCCCCGCCCCTCCTTGGCATCCCCAACCTACTCCCTGAACTCTCCTCCCATGTGCCTCCCTATACAATATGCCCCACCTCCCCTTCTAGTGATCTCCAGTGACCTCGCCCTGCAATGGCTTGGAGCAGGGCCTGGGTTCCCTGCCAGAGATTGGCTGAGTTGTGGAGGTAAAAGCATCAGATCCTAGTCAGTCACTAGACCAGTGATCAATGATCAATGACAAGAACCCTGGCCCTTCATCTCTGCAGAAAATAATTTCCACAAAGATGGAAATTAGTGAAGCAAGTATTTATTAGGAGGGAAAAGAGTACAGTACATGTGGATAGACACACAACAGACTCAGAGGGAGAGTTGCTGAGTTTCACCCTGCGGTAGTCTGAATTACTTTTCTGTGGTATTTCTTCACCCCTTCTCACCCTCCTCTGAGTGGTCTAGTAGTGGTGGTGTGTTAGTCGCTCAGTCATGTCCAACTCTATGCAATCCCATGGACCATAACCCGCAAGGCTCCTCTATCCACGGGATTTCCCAGACAAGAAAACTGGAGTGGGCAGCCATTCTCTTCTCCGGGGGATCTTTCCCAGGGAGAGACTCTTGGTCTTCTGCATTGCAAATAGATTCTTTACTGTCAGAGCCACCAGGGAAATCTAAGTGTAACCTAGTGATGTTCAAATGCACCAGTGAGGCCCCTTCATGCTTTGTAACTTCAGCCTGACTCCCAGGCAAGGTACTTCCTACAGGTCCCCGCCCCTCCTTGGCATCCCCAACCTACTCCCTGAACTCTCCTCCCATGTGCCTCCCTATACAATATGCCCCGCCTCCCCTTCTAGTGATCTCCAGTGACCTCGCCCTGCAATGGCTTGGAGCAGGGCCTGGGTTCCCTGCCAGAGATTGGCTGAGTTGTGGAGGTAAAAGCATCAGATCCTAGTCAGTCACTAGACCAGTGATCAATGATCAATGACAAGAACCCTGGCCCTTCATCTCTGCAGAAAATAATTTCCACAAAGATGGAAATTAGTGAAGCAAGTATTTATTAGGAGGGAAAAGAGTACAGTACATGTGGATAGACACACAACAGACTCAGAGGGAGAGTTGCTGAGTTTCACCCTGCGGTAGTCTGAATTACTTTTCTGTGGTATTTCTTCTAGGTTTTCTTTGGCCATTCATTTTGATTTGCTTAGTTCATGGTCGATATTTGGTGTCTCTCAGGATCTTCTCACTATGCACATGCATCTCTTAGCCAAGATGGCTTCTACCACAGAGGCCTATGAGTAGAATATCCCTTGTCATGACTCCCCTTTGGCCGCCAAGGAGCCTTTTCTGCACATATGGACAGGTTGGGGAGGTCTACTGACTTTTGGGACAAGAAATTGTAGTCAGTGCAGGCTCCAGCCTCCTCCCTTAATTGCCCTGAGATTCTTGTCTTGGAGTTTCAGTCAATAGAGAATGAATCTCCAATTGTTTTACCCTGGGTGGAGGGGGGCCCATCTGTCTCCTCCCTCGCTAGTACACATCAGTATAATAAATCTAATTTCCCATGCCTAACCAAGCATAATTTCCATGGCTGTGTTGGAGTGACCCTTAAAGACCCCACGAAGGGACTTACATCTCCAACCACAAGACAAGCAGAAAGGCTTCAGGAGAACCCAACCTCACTGACACCTAGACCTGACTTCCAGGGTCCAGAACTGTGAGAAACAAATTTCTGTTCTTTAAGCCTAGTTCCTGGTGTTTTGTTATGGTGACCCTAGCAAACAAATACAGTCTCCAATCATACACTCATCCTCCCCAAAGCCCAGTGTCAGCACATCGTACTTCCTCCTGGTTTGTCTGAAACTGGAGAGGGCTCCCTGAACCTGGGACTTGGAATGCTAACCCCTGGAAAGGCCCAGACAAAGCGGGAAGAAGTTGGTCCCCCTATACTACCACAATCGTCCCACACCAGGCCCTTGGGAAAGGACAGGAAAGAGAAGAGGAAAAGTTGGCTTTAGAGCCTCGTGTTCTGTTGCTTATCATCTGGAACACAGCGATGACCTACCCAGACCTGTGAGCAACAACGTAGAACTCCACCTGGCCTGAAAAGGTGAAGCAGAATTTAAAGGTTTCAATTAAGAAATACTTACATTTATTAATGCATATATATGGAATTTAGGGACTTCCCTTGTGGCTCAGTTGGTAAAGAATCATCCTGCAATGCAGGAGACCTGGGTTTGAACCCTGGATTGGGAAGATCCCCTGGAGAGGGGAAAGGCTACCCACTCCTGTATTCTGGCCTGGAGAATTCCATGGACTGCACAGCCCATGGGATCCCAAAGAGTTGGACACAACTGAGCAACTTTCACTTGACATATTACATTACATGGAATCTAGAAAGGAGTTACTTATGAATCTATTTGCAGGGCAGCAATGCAGACACAGACATAGAGAACAGAATTATGGACACGAGGTGGGGGAGGAAGGAGATGCTGGGCTGCATGGAGAGAACAACATACACAGCCCATGGGATCCCAAAGAGTTGGACACAACTGAGCAACTTTCACTTGACATATTACATTACATGGAATCTAGAAAGGAGTTACTTATGAATCTATTTGCAGGGCAGCAATGCAGACACAGACATAGAGAACAGAATTATGGACACGAGGTGGGGGAGGAAGGAGAGGCTGGGCTGCATGGAGAGAACAACATGGAAACATAGACACTACCATATGTAAAACAGATAGCCAGTGGGGATATGCTGTTTGACTCAGGGAACTCAAACCAGAGCTCTATAACAGCCTAGAGGGGTGCGGTGGGGAGGGAGGTGGGAAGGAGGTTTGAGAGGGAGGGGACATGGGTATACCCATGGCTGGTTCATGTTGATGTTTGGCAGAAAGCAACACAACATTGTAAAGCAATTATCCTTCAATTAAAAATAAGTAAATTTAATTTTTTTTTTTTAAAAAAGAAATATAGTCTTCAGCGCATTCCAGGTGTTCTACACACAGTGATCAGGGAATCCTCATACAACCCCGTAAGCTGGGAGCACTATTATCCAGTTTCGCAGAGGAGGGAAGCGAGGTGCAGATGGCCACACACTGCGGCTGACGCATCACTGTGTCCAGAGTCTCAGGGATGCCTCTTCGCACGCTGCTCATGGTAGGACAATGCAGTGAGTGCATCAGTAAATCTAACAACCAAGGCAACCAACGTGAGAGGTACCCTGGTTTATTCTCCACAGACGCATGTGGCCATGACCTTGATACTATGTGGCAAGGAGCTTCCCAGGGGTACTGTCTGGCACACCAGATTGAGTGGTATCCCAACAATCTCAGTGGTTGTTAAGAGGCTTAATGAGGATGACTCCTGCAATGCCCTTAGCAGAATGCCTGGTGCAGAGTACAGAGCATTCAGTGAATGCAGTAACAACAATAATGGGTTTCCCCAGTGGCTAGCAGTAAAAAATTTTCCTGCCAATGCAGGAGACTCATGTTTGTTCCCTGGGTCAGGAAGATCCCCTGGAGAAGGAAATGGCAACCCACTCCATTATTCTTACCTGACAAATCCTATGGACAGAGGAGCCTAGCAGGCTGAAGTCTGTGGGGCTGAAAAGAGTCACACAACTTAGTAACCAGACAACACAACAACAGCAATAATAACAATCACCACAGCCCCCAGCTTCTTTTCGATGTCAGTCTCTGCATGAGCTTTAAGAGTTTACTAATTTTCCAAGCAAATATTGAAGAGTGAAGTGATCTTCCAACTCAACACCTTAGACAAGTTGAATAGTTTCAAAAGACAAGGTCAGAGCGCCCTCACACCCTGGACCAGCACTTGAGAGCAAAAAAATCTGATTGATTCTCATGATGGAAAAACTCCGCCGTTGATTCTGCTCAGCCCGCCGGAGAGCAGTAACCTATCCCATCTCCCATTTCAGAGATAATGCCTTAGAAGCCCCCAGTTTATTTACAGCAAACGTTGAGCTGCTGGTCCTCCCCGATGTAAGTGAATTTCAAAACACTTTAAATTCAGGATAAAGCAGTGAAATGGGAAAATCTTTACACTCCAATAAGACATCATTACTGGCAAGCATATTGCACTTTCAATATCAGACTGAAAACCGCCAGTGCATGAAAGGGAATGAGGGCATCTGTGTGGGCATCGGGCAGCTTGATAGATAGGACTCTGCTGGGGAGGAAGACGCTCTGGGGGACTCCTGATGAAGGGCTCCCCCCTGCCTTTCTGGACCGTTAGAAGTTTTAAAAGATCGCACCTTTTCAAGCCCACATCCTGGACAAAAGGTGGGAGAGGGGAGCATAACTCCTGTTTGCTTCCGTGCAGTTCTTCTGGGGGTGTTCTGTTTATCAGTAGAGGGAGATAAAGGAGCAGGTTAGGCAGGGATCATTAGCATTTAGATTGCACAGCTAAGAAACTGATGAGCGGAAGAAACGGGTTGGGAGGGGAGACCAAGAGCGGATACCACAAGTCCCTGAAATTGATCAACTGCCCTTAAATGGACTCTCAAGAATGGGCAACTCCAGGGAGAGAGGAGGGAGGTAAGGAAGAAGGGAAGGAAATCAGAGCAGGATGGAGGGAGGAAGAGAAAACAGGAGAAAGAAGGACAGAAGAGAGAGCAAAGAAAAAAGGGAAAAAGTTAAATTGAGAAGGAAAAGAAAAGGAAGGCAGTGACAAAGCGGGGTATATTGTCTGAGGATGCCAAGCACCACGTAGGCATCCTCTGCTTTATTCTGTGAGAGAAGGATCTATTGTCTTCATGCGTTAATAAGGAACTGGAACGCAGAGAAGTTCAAGTTCTTTATGGTCACAAGGCAGACTCCAATCTCACGCCCTTTGCACCCCACCATGCCACTTGGCCTTTCTGATTTCCCTGAGCCAAATGTTCAAGAGCACCTGCTCATTCAAGGCCATTAACAGTAGCCGGAATATTGGCCATCATTAACTTTCTGCTCCATGTCAGATGCTGTGCTGGATACTTTTGAATAGTGTCTCATTTAATACCATTTAATAACACTATCCCCATTTTATAGATGAGGACACAAAGCCTCAGAGAAATACGACTGAGACCAAACAGCTACTCTGCCATGGAGCCAAAATTCTCACCTATTGTGTCTTAATTTAGAACCATTAACCTCAGTTCTAGTAACAACTCAACTATTACCTTAAGGAGTGACCAGGGTACTCTACCTTCATAGGCCTGTGATTGCTGAATAATTGCATCCTCAAAGATGTCCATGTCTTAATCTCTGACCACGTCCATTTTAATCTCTGAAACTGGTAAATATGTTACCCTACAGGGCAAAGAGGATTTTGCAAATGTCATTAATTTGGGATTTGGAGACGGGAAAATTTTCCTGGATTACCTGGGTGAGGCTATATGACAAAAATCCTCATATAGGAAACAGGGAGGCAGAAAGGTTAGGGAGAGTCAAGGAGATTTGAAGATGCTGTGCTTTTGGCTTTGAAGATGAAAGGGAGGGTCACCTTTACAAACTGGAAATGGCAGGGAAACAAATTCTCTTCAGACCCTCAGAAAGAGGGCAGCTATGCTAACACTTTGGTTTTAGCCCAAGAAGATTTTGAACTTACTTTGTGTCACTTTAAGCCACTACGTGTATGGTAATTTGTTGTAGCAACAGTAAGAGGCTAATAAATGTTGAGGCAGTCCGAGCGCAGGTTGGAAAAGAATTTCCAGATGCAGAGCATTTTAGAAGGGAGTGAGTTTATTGAAAACGAGGAGCAGAGACAATGTGAGCACTGAGCACCGTGGGCTGAGCTCCTGACAGACCGGGGAGGTTTCCCTTGTAGCTCAGTTGGTAAAGAATCCGCCTGCAATGCAGGGGACCCTGGTTTAATTCCTGGGTTGGGAAGATCCCTGGAGAAGGGATAGGCTACCCACTCCAGTATTCTGGCCTGGAGAATTCCGTGGACTGTATAGTCTATGGGGTCACAAAGAGCTGGACATGACTGAGTGACTTTCACTTTCACGAGGGCACGCTAGGGTGACTAGCAAGGTGGGCATTTTTGCAGAATGTGGAGTCAGGAAGCTTGTTAATGATGATCAGGGGGCTTTTGGGCAATGGTTACAGAAGGGCTCAGGCAGCTTTAGAGATCTCCTCGGTTCTGGGCTCTGCTTCTGCGGCCTTGGTACAAGGCTTGCACCTGTGGCCTGGGGGCAGGACTCAGCAATACAGAGCTTCCGTTTTCTTATCTGTCAAACAGGATTATAATCTTGGATCTGCCTATTCCATGTGGCTTTGATGTAGATGCAATGTCTTGGATCCTTATGGTGGCCCTGAATGTCAATGTCAGTGCCATGCCCCAGGACATCCCACAAGAAAACTATGCTGCCCATACTAACTTCGCCCTGCCCAAAGAGGGCTGTCAGCTATACTTTGCACATCTCAGTCCATATTCCTTCAGAGTTCTGTGCTACTCGCTTCAAAAAATAACCAGCTGGTCTGCTGGACTCGGTGAAAAAGAAAGTCAAACACTAAAGAAAACAGTGCCCCAGATGGAGAAAGCCTGAGTCTTGATGGCATTGCTTGAGCTCCTGGATCCAGCTATGCCTGAAGTCAATTCATGCTTGAACTCTTCAGTTGAGTAAGACAAGAAATTCTCATTCTGCTTAAGCTGGCTTGAATTGAGCTACTGTCACATATAACTTAAAGCATTTAGGCCATCTACTATGTCCCAGGCCCTGGACCACAAAGCTATGATGTAACAATCCTATACAGTGGGATTTCTGCCTTTAACAGATGAGAAGCACGAATTAGTTATGCAAACTGTCCAAAGTGCAATAGTTCATAAGTGAGTAACAGTAGAATTCTAATCAAAGTTTGAGTCCAAAATCTTCGTTCTTTCCCCAGCACTAATTTTTTAACTTTCACTTCAGTGGAGCACAACTTGGGGGACCATAAAGTCAAATCGAAAATACTATTTCTCTCAGGTCTTTTACACTTGCACTAAAAAGAATAGATCACAGTTGTTGTTAAGTCCTACCATAGATCCTCTTAAAATCTCCACTGAAAATCTTATTAAGTTTTCTGTTCAGAATGTAATGCTTGGTAGTAAAAAGATACAAGCGCTTTGTGAAACAGTTTGTATCAGAAAATATGTTGTAAAAGCTGTGGGCTGCCAGGTCGTCACCAAAGGAGTCATTTTACTTAAATTCAAATAACATCTAGAACACTTAACAGCTGGAGATTTCTGTTAGGAAGGGGTTTGTTTGTTTGTTTGTTACAATTAAGGGAGATTGAAAGTTGCAACTAGAATGGCTGGAAATATTAACCTTTAATCCACAAATCATCTCCTTCTACCTCACCTCAGAAGGTGCTTTCTATGTTTGTCTGATCAGCTGGGTTTTTGGTTTCCCATTTGATCTGGACCTAGGTAGGTGAGAGGGGGTCTTTTTGCTCTGTCAGTCTGATCTAGAGATCATAAACTCAAGTGCCAATAGGAATATTTAGATGAGTGAGAAGCCAGAAGTGTAGTCTTTTTTCCAAAGACCCTTGATCTACTTCCTTTCCTTTTAATCTTCAAACATGGGTGATTACTGTTCGCATTCAAAGTAAAATATGGGGTCTTGACACACGCAGTGTGTCAACATGTCACTCTGCCTCTCAATGTTCTTATTTTTAAGGACACCTAGAAACAAGCATGGCTGGAACCAAGATTCAGGGATGAGGAGACAAGCGGGGTTAATGGTGGGGCTGAGACAGACTGCAGAGCGTGTGGCTGGGTAGCCAGGATGCAGCTCTCCTCTTGCACGATCTTTTGGAAATGAGGCAAGGTCAAGCCAGAAATTTGGAAGTCAGTGGGAAAGCCGCCGATTTTTCAGAGTTAACCTAAAATTATTTTTAAAATTGCGTTGGCCAAACAAAAACATGCAGGTAGCTGAATACAACGTGTGGGCCGTTGGTTTGGGGCAGTTGGTGTAGAGAGGAGAACTGAATAAAGCCAAGAACGGCTCGATGAATTTTTATTTTAAAAGGAACAGAGCTGCTTCCTTGAGAAAAGAGATCTGAGATCTCTCTCCCCAAAAGAGGGGATAGCAATGGGGAGTTTGGGGAGAATAGGGGAGAAACTATAGGTGTCATCTATGTTATGATGAGTGAACTCTTTGAAAAAAGGTGGAAAGAGGGCATTATAAGAGGCTTCTTTTTATATCCAGTAATGTAATTCCCTTTGCTGCTCCTATAGAAGAAATCAGTATGTATTAAATTGCCTTTTTTGTTTTTTGTCTTTTTTTGAACAGAGGGTTGTTTTTTTTTTTGGCTACACCACGTAAGGGCTAGGTGGCCTTGGACCCAGCATGTCATACCTCTCTGTGCCTCAGTTTCATCATCTGTAAAATGAGACTCCTAAAGACACCTCCCTCTTGGAGTTAATGTTAGCAAAACTCTTGGCAGTGCCTGACCCTTTTAAATTCTCAGTGTATGTTAGCCATTATTACCTCATTTACCTTAGACAAATTGTCTAAACTCTTGGAATTTCTCTTTCCTTATATTTCAATGGGATATTTTAAGAAATCTGCCCTTTATAGGTATAACAGAATCAGTCTACGGTACAGTAGAAATTAAAATAACATTGTGAAACAACAAAACTCCAATTTTATAAAGAGAAAACATCCGCACCTTTGGGAGGATCGTTAAATAGCCTGGCATACAGCAGGTCCTCCCCCACTTATTAGTGGTTTCAGTTACCTGTGGGCAACTGCAGCCCCAAAATACTAAATGGAAAATTTCAGAAATAAACAATTCACAAGTTTTAAGTTGCACACTGTTCTGGGTAGTGTGATGAAATCTGCCTGTTCTGCTCTGTCCTGCCTGTGACATGAATCACTTCTTTGCCCAGAGATCCTGCCTGCTGGACACTTAATAGCTGTCTCTGTTATCAGATGGACCTCCCCCTGTATGGTGGTGCTTGTGTTCAGGGTTCAAACCCTTGGGTATAAAGTTCAGTACTCTCCACATTCCAGGTGTCTATTTGGAATCTTGGAAAGAATCCCCCACGGATGTGGTGGCAGCTATTGTATATACAGCCTTTAGCACATGCTATGCACGTTGTAGATGCTCAATTCAGGACTTCCTGATGGCTCAGACGATAAAGCATCTGTCTACAATGTGAGAGACCTGGGTTCGATCCCTGGGCTGGGAAGATTCTCTGGAAAAGGAAATGGCAACCCACTCCAGTACTTCTTGCCTTGAAAATGCCATTGATGGAGGAGGTTGGTGCAGGCTACTATCCATGGGGTTGCAAAGAGTTGGGCATGACTAAGCGACTTTATAAGCACGTTGTAGACACTCAGTTCACCCCAAGTCCCTGACTCTCCCTTTCTCCTGTTTTCCTCTTTTTTCTACTCTACTCTTTTTCCTTCTTCCAGGGAAGCTCTGCTAAAGGCTAGTTGCAAATATATTCCAAAAGGTAGGCTAGGAGCAGATCATGCAGCTGAGAGTCCATGGCTGTGGGTTTTATTTCAAGGTAATGGGGAGTCATGGATGGTCATTAAATAACAAGAAGGTCTGCAACAATTTTGAGTGTGTGTGTGTGTGTGTGTGTGTGTGTGTGTGTGTACATGGAGGGATGGAGGAGAGATCAGAAGCTTTGAAATCAGCCAAGAAGCTACACAGGTAAAGAAAGAGGCAAACCTCACTAAGGTACCAGAGGTGAGCAAGAAGTGGAGAATCAAAGTAAGGAAATGAGGAGGCAGAATCAACAAAACTGGGCAACAGATTCGATATGAGGTTAACAGAGAGAGGAGTGAAGAGTGAAGATGAGGCTCAACCTCAGATGACAAGGAAACCGTGATGCCCTTAACAGAAGTCTGCCCAGAAGAAGAATAGGTTGGATGAACAAAGAGAATATATCCTCCCTGGGATGAACAAAGAGAATATATCCTCCCTGGGAGGGGTTTGAGGAACACAAAAGCCTAAACATCTAACAGACAGCTAGAAGAGCAAAGATGGGACTTCTCTGATGGTCCAGTGGTTAAGAATCTGCCTCCAATGCAGGAAACAAGGGTTCAATCCCTGGTCCAGGAACTAAAAATCCCATATGTCATAGGATAACTAAGCCCTTGCACCACAACTACTGAGCCTGTGCTCCAAAACAAGAGAAGCCACCAATGAGAAGCCAGTGCACCATAACTAGAGAAGAGCCCCTGCTCACTGCAACTAGAGAAAACCCAGATGCAGCAATGAGGACCCAGTGGAGCCCAAAATAAAGTAAACAAATTAGAAAAAAAATTAAAGGACAAAGTTTCCATGAAGATCATATCCGTTTTGTCATATGTCCAGTGCCCATGGCAAGACCTGGCATATGGTCAATGAACACTTTCTGAATGAATGTATGAATGGACGCTGGGCCAGAATTCAGACAAGAAGTTGAGGCTGAAAATGACTATTTTGGAATCTTCATATATAGATCCATTAGCTGAAAGCACACAACATAATGGGGCACCCCAAGCAGAGAGTGAAGAGGCAGAGAGGAAAGGAGGTTCAAGGAAAGATCTTCCTGGGGAAGATGCTGACAGACGCCGTAGGTCTTTATACCAGGTTGGTAAGAGGGGAAAGAAGAGTCAGCAAGGTGAATGTACACCAGAGAGATGATCAGAAAGTGGGTCTTCTATTCTGAGGCTGAGAACCGTTATCTCAGCCTTCTGAGAAGCTACAGCTTGGAATCCTAGAAGGAAGGATGAGGGCCCGCTGGCACCTGAACAAGAAAAGAGATGCAGAAAAAGCAACAGAGTGAAAACCTCCCTGGCTCGTTAAATCCTGCTGGAAGCAAAAGAAATTCCAGCAGTTTCCAGGAAACTGTTGGGAGGAGGAATTGCCCTCCCCAAGACAGCATGACAACCACATCCCAGTAAGGCCAAGACACCTTGCCAGGGTGTCCTGGAGCAGGACAGGCAGCAGCAATGAAGGTAATTAGGTATTGATCCCCCATTGTCTCACTCTGTCCCTCCCAGTGATTACAAAGATTCCAACACTCCCCCTGGGTCTGAGCTGCTTGCAACAAAGTGAAAGTATCCTGTTGGCCAAAAACTTTGGTATGATATTACTGAAAAACCCAAATGAAAATTTTGGCCAACCTGGCAATTTCCCACTCGCAGCTATGATCTTTGCTAATCTTGCTTGGTCTTTCTTGACTGACTTTGCTCATAATTGACTCATTTCCTCGATGTCTTTCCTAGGTTACCCCCAAGTTATTGGAGGTAGAAGGAATTTCACCCTGCTATAAACAGGGCTTGAAATTGATCTTCAGAAAACAATGCTGTTATTTCTTTTTAATTGTCGTGGATGCTCTCATGTTTCTTTAGAAGGGAGGAGGAAATTTCCTTGCTGGCTCCATTGGAAGAGAGGGAGAGAGACATAAAATATTCAAGTCCAAAGATTTTCTTGAAAAAACAAAACAAAAGACTGTTTCGACTTTCCTCCCCACACACACAATCCCTGTTTTCAGGTCCCAGAATATGGTTGTTGTTGATCAGTCACTCAGTCATGTCTGACTCTTCATGACCCCATGAACTGCAGCATGCCAGGCTTCCCTGTCCACCACCAACACCCAGAGCTTGCTCAAACTCGTGCCCATCGAGCTGGTGATGCCATCCAACCATCTCATCCTCTGTTGTCCCCTTCTCCTCCCGCCTTCAACCTTTCCCAGGATCAGGGTCTTTTCTAATGAGTCAGCTCTTCACATTAGGTGGACAAAGTATTGGAGCTTCAGCTTCAGCATCTGTCCTTCCAATGAATATTCAGCACTGATTTCCTTAAGGATTCACTGGTTTGATCTCCTTGCAGTCCAAGGGACTCTCAAAAGCCTTCTCCAACACCACAGTTCAAAAGCATCAATTCTTCTGCACTCAGCTTTCTTTATGGGCCAACTCTCACATCCATACATGAGGTCTTAGTAAATGTTTGGTCAAGCAAATTTATGCAATCAGAGGGCATTCACTCATAGACAATACTTATTATGGTTGAAATACAAAGATTTCAGACTTCAAGGTCAAAAACTATTCTTCCAGCTGGGTGTTCTGTCTCTTGGAGTGAAGTCACTGTTCTCACCAAGCCAAACACCCAAAGTCATTACTGATGTTCCTCCTCCTGCTTCTTCATTTAGTTGCTCACCAAGCTATTGGTTTTTACTCCACAAATTCCTTCCAGATCTGCCCTTATTCCCGTATCCCCAGTGTCACTGCCTTCCTTTAAGGTTTATCATCTGGAGCTAGATAGCATCATTACAATAATTGTGTCTCTCCTGGTTCTAGCCAGGAGGAATTTATTCTAGTAACTATACCCAGTACGTTTGCTAGTTATCTTTGTCAAATACAGTTAGATGATTATTCTCATGTATAATAAACCTCCTGAGAATCACATTTTTTCCCAGAATAAACTGTAAATTCCTTACAGAACTTTCCAGTCTCACCCCCCAGCTGCTTCTGCCATTTCAGTCTGTGTCCCAACCACTCTGAGCTATTCATTGCTACTCAAATGCATCTGATGCTACAATATTTGTGTATATTTCCTTTCCTTTCTCTCTTTTGCTTGAAGAGCATTTTATCTTCTAGAATCCCCTTGCCAGTCTCTCCTGGATCTCAGACTTGGTCTCACTCACCCTAACTCCACTCCGCTTATGTCCTAAGTGTTGAAGCAAGTGATCCATCATCCTTTGTCCTTTGGGGAGACCAAAGACATCTCTTGTATCTTGTAAGAGAGAACACAGTCCTTCTTGATGGAGTCTATCTCCACTGTTTCTTTTCTGAAATGCTCCCAGAGTGGAAAAGATAAACAGTATTGTGTCCATTAGATATGTGGAAGGAGACAGTCTCAGGCAGGAGTTGTCCAGCAAGGCAAGATGTAGAAAATAGCACAGAAGCTCTGTCTTGTACCTTCTTGACTCATTCACCAAGCATATCTACAAGGAACCACATAGTACCTAAGAGTTTTTCTTACTCAGAATTCCAAGGGGAAAAAAAAAAAAAAAAAAAGCTCTCAGTGGGAGCCTAGGATGATCTGCTCTGTCCCACCAGCCAGCAAGCCTGGTGGTTCCTTCTAAAAAGTTGTACTGTGTGACATCCTGTGTGTGTGTTCAGTCTATCAGTCATGTTCCACTCTTTTGCCACTCCAGGGGCTGTAGCCGGTCCATGGGATTTCCCAGGCAAGAATAGTGAAGTGGTTTGCCACTTCCTGCTCCAGGAGATCTTTTTGATCCAGGGCTTGAACCTGCATTTCCTGCACTGGCAGGTGGGTTCTTTTACTACTGCGCCACCTGGGAAGCCCATAATAGTCATTAGCCACATCCAAAGAGGCAGAGAAAAGACTTTAAGTAATTTAAGATCTAGGACTTCCCAGGTGGCTCAGATGGTAAAGAATCCACCTGCAAAGCAGGAGACCTGGGTTCAATCCCTGGACTGGGATGATCCCCTGGAGAAGGGAGAAAACCCACTCTGGCTTTCTGGCCTGAAGTATTCCATGGACAGAGGAGCCTGGCAGGCTACAGTCCATGGGGTCACAAACAGCTGGACATGACTGAGTGACTTTCACTTTCTTCACACTCAATTAGAAATAAAGATGTAAATCTGGAGTTGCAAACTCATGTACCTACATAGCCTCATCATCACACATATACAGAGACACACACCTGTGTTATGACCAAGCTGAGGGGAGACCTCAGGTCCAGTCCAAAGGGAGCTACCATCAGTTCAGCTCCTCTTCTGTCCCTCCCGGGAAAGCTGGCTGTTATCACAAGACTCTACATGCCTCTGGTGGCTCAGATGCTAAAGAATCTGCCAGCAATGCAGGAGACCCCAGTTCGACCCCTGGGTCAGGAAGACTGCCTGGATAAGGGAATGGCTCCCCACTTCAGTATTCCTGTCTGGAGAATTCCATGGGCAGAGGAGACTGGCAGAACTATAGTCCCCCGGGTTGCAAGGCATTGGACATGACTGAGTGACTAACACACACAAAGACCAATAAAAAAAATCTAGAATTGATGTAAAGCTTCTTAATTTTATAAAATTTGAAAATGATATTTTAAAAAGTTAATCTTAGGGGAGCTTAAGAAATGCATATTGTTAGATTAGGTCCATGAGCCCTCAGATCTCTCTAGTCTGTTCTCTGTCCTTCTCCAAACAAAACATCCTAATGCTCAACACCGATGCTTCCAACCTAAGTAATAGAAATACACTAAGGTCTCCGACTTATAGCTGAAACAGAGGCTAGAAAGCAGACCCACTAATGTTGAAAGGAATGTTCTGAAGGAATCACTGAGCCTTGTTCCAGCTGTCAGAATGAGGCTCACGTATTAAGCATTCTGAAGACCTCACAAGACAACTTATAATTAAGAGCTAAATTATATATGACCAGCTGGCAAATTGAGTATGTTGGGCCATAAAACAATGATCAGTCAGATCAATTTAAGAAAGCGAGATTGCTTCATTGTCAACCCTAAAGCTGCTTCTTATCCAAGCCTTCTAGACCATTTCCTACCCCCCAGGTGGTATTCTTTCCTTGATTCTTTGAAATGAGGCATGTACTCCTTCCTAAAGTACCTCAGAGGAAGCGCAGAAAATCTGGGGGCTCCTCACACCCAGCCTTTCCATTCCCTCTTTGAGTGGGATGTGCAAATTTGCTTCTCCTTGGAACAGCATCTTGTACATATGGCATGTTCTTGGAGGAGATGTGCCTGTATCTCGGGGAACTCACTTGGGGCCAGGCTGGCACAAGCATATGGCCTTCCCTATCAGAACTGGAGCAGCAGGGCATGAGACTTCAGGTCAGCAGTCAATAGCATCTCAAATCTGGTTACTATTGTGTGTACATGAAAATGAGGATGGATTTAGATGTATTTAACTCTGATTTTTCTGTTACTATGCTGAAATGTGAAATACTGGGAGAGATCTGAAGTTTCCCATGTTATATATAAACCTTGCTGGGAAATCAAAAGCATCTCTCTGCTGCTGCTGCTGCTGCTGCTGCTGCTGCTGCTGCTGCTGCTGCTAAGTCGCTACAGTCGTGTCCGACTCTGTGTGACCCCATAGATGGCAGCCCACCAGGCTTCCCCGTCCCTGGGATTCTCCAGAAAAGAACACTGGAGTGGGTTGCCCTTTCCTTCTCCGATGGGTGAAAGTGAAAAGTGAAAGTGAAGTCGTGTCTGACTCTTTGCGACCCCATGGACTGCAGCCTACCAGGCTCCTCCATCCATGGGATTCTCCAGGCAAGAGTACTGGAGTGGAGTGCCATTGCCTTCTCTGATCTCTCTACATACCCCCAACTCTATTGGCTACCCAGCACCCATTCAACTGTCTTTTGATAATATTACCCTGATTTCATTTTGGAAAAATTATCTCTTCCCCACTGTCTTAGGGACTATTTTTCCAAATGTTTTATTTTACCCTAGTCAGAGTGAAATACTGTGTCATTTCTTCACTGGTTCATTTCACAAATACTCACTGAGCATCTACTTTGTTTCAAGCACTGTCCTTGGTGCTGAAAATATGGATTCATAATTAATAGTCAGTGTCTTCTCACTTTTCACGTTATGAAGCTTACATGCTAGTGTACAATCTGGTTTCCTTTGACATAAGTGGACTAATTGTCAAGCTCCCTCTATGGAATTAAGATCTTACACAGAATGACACAATAACTAAAAATGATTGGACTCATCTATTTCAATATACCTCCAATAAAACACTCTTGTTTTTGTTTGTTAGTATTTATTTTTATTCTTGTAAGCAAAGAGGCTCCTCTAATATTGGAACTGCTTCTCAGTCCATCTGGCCATTAAGTTGCCTTAGGTACAACATCTTACCAAAATCTGGAATTTTTTTTTAAATCATTTTGATAAAGATGAAAAACAAATTAGTTGAAAATAACTGAAGCTGGGCTTCCCTGGTTGTCCAGTTGTTAAGAATCTGCCTTGCAATTCAATGGACACTGGTTCAATTCCTGGTCCAGGAAGATCCCATATGCCACAGGGGAACTAAGCTCGTGGGAAACAATTACTGAGCTCAAACTCCTAGAGCCGCAACTGCTGAGCCCCCTGCACCTAGAGCCTGTGCTCTGCAACAAGAGATGCCACTCCAATGAGAAGCCCATGCACTGCAACCAAGAGAAGCCCCCACTCACCACAACTAGAAAAAGGCACATGCAGCAGCAAAGACCCACCACAGCCCCCAAAATAAATAAATCTTAAAAAATACTAACTGAATTCATGCTGTCGAGAACATTACTTGCAGTTGGACACTCCGCATCTCTCTCTCTCTTTCTCTCTCTTGAATCCCCATAGAAATCAAGGGTATCCAAAGCACAATTTTAATGATAACCATTGGTATCTTCTCACTAGGATATCAACGCTGTCTTTAGGCAGTGGTGGCTAAAAGTATGCGTATTCTAGTTCTTGCCTATCTTGGTTTCTTCCATATTTTAACTTATCCACTTTCCACCCCTCAGTGACGGGCATTGCTTGCTGTTTGGAGCATGCTTTAGTAATTGTTTTTGTATCAGTGTATGCATGCTAAGTCGTTTCAGTCGTGTCCCAACTCTTTGTGACTCGATGGGCTAGAGTCGAGGCTCCTCTGTCCATGGGATTCTCCAGGCGAGAATACTGGAGTGGGTTGCCATTTGCTCTTTCAAGGGAGCTTCCCAACCCAGGGACTGAACTGTCTCATGTCCCCTGCATTGGCAGATAGGTTCTTTACCACTAGCGCCACCTGGGAAGCCCTCCTGTGTCAGTGCAAACATCCTAATGGCTGGTCTTTCCTTTTCTCTGTGTAGTGTAGCTTCATAGGAGTCGGAAAGGGAAAGTGGCTCTCTGAGATGTGCCACTAATGCAGCCTGTCTCTTTCTAAGCTGAACTGCTACACGGCAGCAGAACACAGAACTTGCTTTGGTTATTTTCAGAGTCTAAGCAGAAAATATACAGAAAGACATAGGGCACTCTAATGTGGTGGGAGCTTGGGTATCAGAGAGTATGTGCCTTGCCTTATAGAACCAGCCACCTCTCAGCTGTTGCCATACAGAAATACGGGGTCAGAATTGCCAGATCTTCCCAATCTTAAAAAAATATTTATCTATTCATTCATTTATCTAGTTTTGGTTGCTCTGGGTCTTTGTTGTTGCATGTGAGCGTTCTCCAGTTGTGGTGAGTGGCTCTATTTGTGGCGATGGGCTTCTCATCGCAGTAGCTTCTCTTGCTGCTGAGCATGGGTTCTAGAGTGAGCTAGCTTCAATAGTTCCTGCGTGTGGGCTCAGCGGTTGTGGCTCATGGGCTTCAGGGCACAGGCTCTGTAGTTGTGGTGCATAGGCTTAGCTGCCCTGAGGCATGTGTGGTACTCCAAGACCAGGGATCAAATTGATGTCCCCTGCACTGCAAGGCAGATTCTTAACCACTGGACCACTGGAGAAATGCAGGTCTTTCCATTGTTCAAGAGAAGTCTTGAAATCTGGACTTGTGGGTAAATCCAATTTTTGGATTTTGATGATTAACTAAATGGGAATTAATGCTTGAAGACCAAACGACATGTTTGTGGATAGATTTTAGTCTAAGCACTCAGTTTTCAGCTCTGAATCTTTCTTCATCTCTGCAATGCATCCCATAATATATCAGTTTCCTGTGCTTCTGGCTACTTTAAACTTTATGCTTTGTTCTTCCTTATTCTCTTGCCTTGTTTGAAGTTGATAACCTTATTCCAGACCACTTGCTTTATGGTGTTGCTCTAGGAATTACTCCACGCTCTGATCCTTAGTTGCCCTTTGACTTCACTCCAAGCCTGAGGATGGTTGGCCAAGCCTTCCAGCCTCTGGCCTCTGCTTGAATGCTCTCCATGACAGGGAATTTACTACTGCCCATCAGCAGATTGCATCATATGAAGCCATATAATGTAATGGAAAGCCTGCAGATTTTGGAGTAAAATAAATACAAGTTCATCCCAGCTTGGTCACTTAGCCTGGGCAAGCCACTTTCATCTGTTAAACAAATACTCATTTGAGGAATTAAATGTGATGACATTGGGCAGCATGGTGTCCCTTTCATGTAGGAAGTGCGAGGATCATAGCAGTGGTTTCCAATCTATCATTTCCTGTCCACTGGTCTCGGGAATGCCCTCCTGAGTATATGTCAAATCTCTGTCACATTGTGGTCTTTCAGAAGTAAGACCCATGTTTCTATCTCCCCGTGTGTTTTCTAGACTCGATGGAATGGTCACTTCAAGTGTAGAGAGACCCCATATGGACATTAACCCCGGCCATTCCTGGGTTTCAGACAAGATGGGGAGGTGTTTATGCAGTCATGATTATTTGGAGAGACAGCAATGAGCAGTCCTGATGAGAGCTCTTGGTTCCTTCCCCAGGAATTGAACCTGGGTGGCCAGGAGGAAAACCAGGAATCCTAGACCACCAGGAGCTAGAGGCTAGAAGAAAATTTCCCATGGCTGTTGCCTCCATTGAAACAAGGTTTCAAAGAGGCACAAAACTGTAAAAACAGCCACAAAACTTATTATTAAAGACAGCATGATGTGTGGGAGAGCACACAGAGAGAAGCAGTGTATATATGTAAGTCAGAATCGAGGCAGAGAGACACACCCAGTGAGAAAGTGTACGGGCACCCCCTATAAAGAGGAGGAGCTCAGTAAGGAGGTGATTTAAATCACTTACATAGGATGTCCTTCTGGGTCTTTGCTTACCTTTGGCCAATTATCTTGTTTCTTTCTTCTCTCCTGACTGCTCCTAGGACCCTCCCCAAGATGCGAGCACGACTTCTGCTAGATGAACCCCACCCCAGAGCCCTGTGGGTTCATATTCACACCTACTATGGGGTAGCACCCCCTCCATTTTTGACCCCCTAAAAGGCTTCCTGAGCATGTGCAGACAGGAAAGGTCTTCCTTGACCTTAGGAGTAGTCATCCGATCTCTTTACTTCTGCAGAGCTCAGCTTCTGCCATTAGCTTTGTCCTTGGAGTATCTGGACGAGAACAAAGCTTGAATTTTACTCTACTTGACAAACACCAGCTATCCAGCCCAGAGGCCCATCTATCTCCTACCTCGGTGATAGACAGGGCCTTCTGGAAACCTGTGTGGGGGATGGAGGGTCTACCAGGGGAAGGGGTCATCTGAGGAAGAGGTTCTCAGTGGAGGGGGTTTCATTCAGTTCAATGCTCCAATTTGAGAGTCAGAGGCGGGCATAGGGTAAAAGTCTTTCTCAGCACTGGGACTTGTGTCCACAGCACCTGTGGACACATGCCCAGCTGAAGACACTGTGCATCAACAAATGAGCACAAGAAGAACAAAAGGAAAAGAGTTGCTCTGATTCTGTAAAACACGAGGACCCAGGGCAGGATGGTTTGGAAGCTCATGAGACTAACTGGACCATGAGGGTGAGAGAGTGTTCTCATTGACACAACCTTTGCTTCTCACCATCACCATCCCCAGTAGACAAACCCCTCTCAGGATTAAAGGAATACTGGCTTATGCAGTGCTTTACACATGAGACTTGCAATAATTGCTATTATTCGGTGTGATGGCGTGTGGCTTATAGAGTCTGTGACTTGACAATCAAGTAATGAGCTATTGATGGAGGAAATGAGCCTGATGACAGCTGGGGCTGGAGACCGTTAATGTATGAGCCTTTTCCTGCTGATATTATCACCTGGGACTCTTTGGTAATAGCTAATAATTATAATCACATTTATTGAGATGTTACTCTGTGCAAGGAGTGCTTTATATGGGTTATCCCATGGAAGCCTCACAACAACTCTATGAGAAAATTGTTATTACTGTTCTTATTTACAGATCAGGAATCTGGGCAGATGAAAACAATGCACTTCCGCTAGAGAGTTTAAGAGACACAAGTATAGAAGTGACAGACTGTAATAGGGAAGAACAAATCTAACGGCACATTAGATCTTTTTCTTTTCAGTTCAGTTCAGTTCAGTCGCTCAGTCATGTCCGACTCTGCGATCCCATGAATCGCAGCACGCCAGGCCTCCCTGTCCATCACCAACTCCCGGAGTTCACTCAGATTCACGTCCATTGAGTCAGTGATGCCATCCAGCCATCTCATCCTCTGTCATCCCCTTCTCCTCCTGCCCCTTTTTCCTTTACTTTAATCTTTTTATTCTATTGCTTTTGCTTTGAATTAAGAACACTGCCTATAACTTGCATAGTCCATTCTCAAGGCTCTGATATTTAAGGGCATAACACTTCTCCATTCATAGAGAGATAAAAAGTTGTAGAACAGAACACTCGTCTTGCTGGAGGTTTACAGGAACATCATGAACTGACCTACCTGTACAGGTGCAGAAACAAAAGATTCCTGCCCCAAGAAGTTTGCAACAAACAACCACACCCCTTCCCATTTTAGTATAAAAGAAGCCTGAATTCTGACTGAGGTAAGACGGTTCTCTAGGACACCCACCTGCCATCTTCTCTGTCTGCTGTCTCTTCAAATACGGTTGTTATTCTTTGCTCCAACAACTCATCCATGTCTCAACTTATTGGCCAGTCTTGTGTTGAGAAGAACAAGTTTGGACTCAGTAGCAAGAGTACACGTGGTCCACTGAGCTCTGCTTGTCCTCAAGGAGGGCTGATGTTCACACTGGGCAGAGATGGGCTGGAAGCATCCTAGGTGAGGATTCCATAGAGGTGGAATCCTCCACTTGACTCTACTTTCCTATGGTAATAGGGAAAGGGCATGCCCATGCCTTCCAGATATTAATGTGCTTGTGAATCAGATGGGGATCCTATTACAATGCAGTCGGTAGATCTGCGGTGTGGGCCAAGATTCTGCTAAGCTTACAATCCCCTACGGGATGCAAATTCTGCAGGTCCACAGATCACATCGTGGGTAGCAAGGATCTAGGCAACTCTGAAACAATGGAGCCTGTGGTTAAAGAACTGACCTTGCGGGGAAGGAGTAGCCTAATTCTCGTTTCAACTTATTCTGCCACTGAGCTAATTCAAACCTGCCAAATCAACTCACTGCTATATTAGCAGAGGGGACAGTCGCAAGGAAATGAGGCCCCACAGCCACTCACGTGGATCTTTCCTTAGTTCCCCAAATGAAGCTAAAATGCTTTGCCATTACACAACTTTAAAAAATTGCACATTCAATGTACAAAACCACAAAGTTAATAAAGCTAATTTTTAAATGTCAGTTTAATGTGATGGTAATATGTTTAATATTGTGGTAAATCAGCACCTATTAAGTGAACAGGATATAAATTACTATAGACAAGTTTCTTTTCCTTTTAGCAGTGTCCCTCTGATTTTTAGTGTGAAATAACTGCAAAATTTATTTTTGTAAAGCTCATGATGATGCTATGTGGCCTTCATTTGATTCAAAATTATATTTTATCTGTTATGCTCACCTCTCTCATTTTTGCATTAGCCTGGGACAATGAAAGTCATATGTTATTGCCTTCATGATGACAAATCAAAATTTTCTTTGATAACATTAGAAGCCAAAGTCTTCTCTCATCAAAATGTCTTTGGATTGCAAAAAGGAATCTTTGCTTTTATTCCTGAGAAAATAGTTCTAAAGAAATTCAAAACCAGAAGATGCAAAATTATGTCATCTTGTTTGTTTGTTAATTTTTAAGTTTTTTTAATGTTTATTTTTTTATTTCATCAAAACAGTATATTTTTACTTCCTACTTTCTCATGTGAGAATATAGATAGAGTATCAGTTCTGTTTCCATCTCTATTTCCCGCAACTTCTTCTGAATTGTTACCTTTATAATGTCATATTTACAGTACTTACATTTGGTTCTACAATGGTGATTAGTCCTCTGAACTTTATCAGTAGATTGATCCTGAAAATTAAAAATCAATAGTGATTTCATTATTGTGACTGTTTAAATGTGGCTCACGTGGCTCACTACACAGCATTTCTATGATTAAATCTTCTTTCTTGTATGACTTCTCATCTGGAGTTCAACTTTTTTGGAACTAATTACTTTCAGCATATTTTAAATTTTGTTCAACCTCTTCCACAAATTTGGTATTCTATCAAGTCTTCCTGTTTACCTGGAGAACACCACCTGAGCCTCACGTGTCTGATAATGTCTTTATTCTACCATTTTATTTATTGACACTTTAGTTATGTACTGTATCCTAAACTGAAATGGTTTTCCCTCCAAAGTCAGAAGTTCCTAATGTCTCGAGTTGGTGAGGAATATAAAGCTGCCTTTTGGTTTTGTTTTGAATTTGCTCATTACTTCACTGCTACTCTTCCTTGTCATTCATCTCTTGGTCAGATGTTCAGGGTTCCTGCGCTGATCTGAGGGGTTTGGGTTGTTTGTTTGTTTGTTTTTAAAATTTTCCATCTCTGTGTTTCCCCATTCTACCTCTGAGATATTTCCCAGATCATTTTTCCAACTTTTCTATTGAATTATTTTCTGCTCTGACAAATATATCTTTACTATCTGGGAGAAAATTTCTTGGTCTGTGTTTATTCCATTTTCTCGGTATGTGTTTATTCTACTTTCTTAGTATGTGTTTATCCCTAACCCTATGCCTCTTTTAATATTTTCTTAAATCTCTCTGAGGACGTACCTAGAGTCTGGGTATGCTCCCTCCTGTTCTTTGCAAGATTCTTGTTCCCTCCAGAATCATGTTGTGTGTCTGCCCATTTTAATGTGGGAAGGTCTCTCATTTGAACACTTTGAGCTCTGTAAGCTCAAGAACAAGTCAGTTAAACTCGATGAGGGCCCTGTGGCATGAGTGGACCTTGCTCATTTTGCCAATTTGCTCTAAGTGAGACCAGGAGGCAAGTAAATCCTAACCTGGTGAGTCGCTAAATGATCAAATGTAAAAGACCTTTCTCTGGAGCTTTCCAGTTGGCCCAGACGAGAACACTCCTTTTTAAAAGTATTGGAATAGAAGCCACGTTTACAAGAATTATGTCTTCCAGAGTGAAGTGGATTTCACTGTTTCATATAGAAACTTTTTTTAATGAACTTTTACATTTTATATTGAGGCATAGTCGATTAGGCAGTTTTCTAGGTGGCTCAGTAGTAAAGAACCCGTCCGCAATGCAGGAGATGCAGGAGACAAGGGTTCAGTCCCCAGGTTGGGAAGATCCCTTGGAAAACGAAAAGTCAATCCATTCCAGTATTCTTGCCTGGAGAATCCCATGGACAGAGGAGCCTGGTGGGCTACAATCCATAGGGTCGCAAAGAGTTGGACACGACTGAAGTGACTGAGCAGGCACGCATAGTCGATTAACAATGTTGTGACAGCCAAGGGACTCAGCCATGCATATACAAGTATCCATACTCCCCCCAATGCACCTCTCATCCAGGCTGCCACATAACATTAAACAGAGTGCTGTACAGTAGGTCCTTGATGGCTACCCATTTCATCAATCGCCTTGTTTACTACCCTAAGATGGTAATCTTTCAGTTCAGTCCAGTCGCTCAGTTGTGTCCGACTCTTTGCGACCCCATGAACCGCAGCACACCAGGCCTCCCTGTCCATCACCAACTCCTGGAGTTCACTTAGACTCACGTCCATTGACTCAGTGATGCCATCCAGCCAGCTCATCCTCTGTCGTCCCCTTCTTCTCCTGCCCCCAACCCCTCCGAGCATCAAAGTCTTTTCCAATGAGTCAACTCTTCGCATGAGGTGGCCAAAGTACTGGAGTTTCAGCTTTAGCATCATTCCTTCCAAAGAAATCCCAGGGCTGTTCTCCTTCAGAATGGACTGGTTGGATTTCCTTGCAGTCCAAGGGACTCTCAAGAGTCTTCTCCAACACCACAGTTCAAAAGCATCAATTCTTTGGCACTCAGCCTTCTTCACAGTCCAACTCTCACATCCATACATGACCACTGGAAAAACCATAGCCTTGACTAGACGGACCTTAGTCGGCAAACGAATGTCTCTGCTTTTGAATACGCTAGCTAGTTGGTCATAACTTTTCTTCCAAGGAGTGTCTTTTAATTTCATGGCTGCAATCACCACCTGCAGTGATTTTGGAGCCCAGAAAAATAAAGTCTAACACTGTTTCCACTGTTTCCCCATCTATTTCCCATGTAGTGATGGGACTAGATGCTATGATCTTCGTTTTCTGAATGTTGAGTTTTAAGCCAACTTTTTCATTCTCCTCTTTCACTTTCATCAAGAGGCTTTTTAGCTCCTCTTCACTTTCTTCCATAAGGGTGGTGTCATCTGCATATCTGAGGTTATTGATATTTCTCCCGGCAATCTTGATTTCAGCTTGTGTTTCTTCCAGCCCAGCATTTCTCATGATGTACTCTGCATAGAAGTTAAATAAGCAGAGTGACAATATACAGCCTTGATGGACTCCTTTGCCTATTTGGAACCAGTCTGTT
>SJYC01043588.1:0-29629 GCA_006408675.1 Madoqua kirkii | reverse complement strand
GAGTTCATGATCTGAGCCACAGTCAGCTCCTGGTCTTGTCTTTGTTGACTGTATAGAGCTTCTCCATCTTTGGCTGCAAAGAATATAATCAATCTGATTTCGGTGTTGACCATCTGGTGATGTCCATGTGTAGAGTCTTCTCTTGTGTTGTTGGAAGAGGGTATTTTCTATGACCAGTGCAGTTTCTTGGCAAAACTCTATTAGTCTTTGCCCTGCTTCATTCCATAATCCAAGGCCAAATTTGCCTGTTACTCCAGGTGTTTCTTGACTTCCTACTTTAGCATTCCAGTCCCCTATAATGAAAAGGACATCTTTTTGGGGTGTTAATTCTAAAAGTTCTTGTAGGTCTTCATAGAACCATTCAACTTCAGCTTCTTCAGCATTACTGGTTGGGGCATAGACTTGGATAACTGTGATATTGAATGGTTTGCCTTGGAGACAACAGAGATCATTCTGTTGTTTTTGAGATTGCATCCAAGTACTGCATTTTGGACTCTTGTTGACCATGATGGCTACTCCATTTCTTCTGAGGGATTCCTGCCCGCAGTAGTAGATATAATGGTCATCTGAGTTAAATTCACCCATTCCAGTCCATTTTGGTTCGCTGATTACTAGAATGTCGATGTTCACTCTTGCCATCTCTTGTTTGACCACTTCCAATTTGCCTTTATTCAAGGACCTGACATTCCAGGTTCCTATGTAATATTGCTCTTTACAGCATCAGACCTTGCTTCTATCACCTGTCACATCCACAACTGGGTATTATTTTTGCTTTGGCTCCATCCCTTCATTCTTTCTGGAGTTATTTCTCCTCTGATCTCCAGTAGCATGTTGGGCACCTACTGACCTGGGGAGTTCCTCTTTCAGTATCTTATCTTTTGCATTTTCATACTGTTCATGGGGTTCTCAAGGCATGAATATGAAGTGGTTTGCCATTTCCTTTTCCAGTGGGCTACATTCTGTCAGACCTCTCCACCATGACCTGCCCGTCTTGGGTGGCCCCCAGGGCATGACTTAGTTTCATTAAGTTAGACAAGGCTGTGGTCCTAGTGTGATTAGATTGACTAGTTTTCTGTGATTATGGTTTCAGTGTGTCTGCCCTCTGATGCCCTCTTGCAACATCTACCGTCTTACTTGGGTTTTACCTTGGACGTGGAGTGTCTCTTCACTCCATGCAATTACCTTAGGAAGGTTACATCTGGGTCCCTAGGGCAGGAGATAGATGGACCCCAGGCTGAACAGTTTCTTCTCTGTGACAATAACTCCATAAAAGGAGGAGGATGGAAGAGTCTGCTGCTGCTGCTGCTAAATCGCTTCAGTCGTGTTTGACTCTGTGTGACTCCATAGACAGCAGCCCACCAGGCTCTGCCATCCCTGAGATTCTCTAGGCAAGAATGCTGGAGTAGGTTGCCATTTCTTTCTCCAATGCATGAAAGTGAAAAGTGAAAGTGAAGTCGCTCAGTCGCGACCCCATGGACTGCAGCCTACCAGGCTCCTCCGTCCATGGGATTTTCCAGGCAACAGTACTGGAGTGGGGTGCCATTGCCTTAGCCCTGCTCAAATAAGAGATGAAAGACTGCATATTCTTCATCCTCAAAATTAAGGAGACCTCCCCAACTATACATGTGTAGAAAGGCTCTTTGAGGGTCAAAAACAGAATGGGCATCACCTCACAGTAAGTGATGTCAGCCTACCCATAAGCCTCTTCACTAGAATCCATCTCTTGGATAAGAGATGCAAACGAACAAAGGGAGGAACCTGAGATATACCAAATACAGACTCAGAAGAAAGCAAATCAAATGACTGATAGAAAGAAAACCTGAGGAAATGTCCCATGAAATTCAAATGCCACGAGGGTGCAACTCAACAACTCCCTCTCTGAGCCCAGCTCTGTGTTTATCCACATGAACTATAGTTGTTGTTTTGTTTTTTTTTTTCCTCCTAATAAACAGTTTACTTGTTTCACTGCTTTTTGTCTCTGTGAGAATTCTTTTCTCCAAAGCCAATGGGTCAGGGCTATGTCACTAATCACTGTTTTAGTGGTTAAGATTTGGTGCCCTCACCGCCACGACCTGGCCTTAATCTCTGGCCGGAAACCAAAATCTGCTTCAAGTCACCTCAAGCCAAGGCCACCCCAGATCACTAGCATATAAGAGTCTATCTACTTGGAATTCTTTCTCCTTCTCTTTACACAGAAAACTACTTATCATTAAATGGAGGATGAGAATGTCATTTATTTTGTGACACTTTGAACTTCTCAAGGGAAAACACAGTGTCTTTTTTTATTTTTGCATCACTCATGCCTTGCATAGTACCTGGAAATCAGCAGGAGATTTTTTTTAAAAAATTGAATGTTTTTACTCCACTCTAAACCCTTGAAGTGCAGTCAAAACAACAACTGAATGAGCTTCAGCCAGCTCATTTAAAAAGTCACGAACAGGAGATAATGTTTCTCTTAACTTCTAACCCCTTTCCTTTTAAAACCATTGATCATCAAATTAGTCGTTACATAAATAAATTTTCCAAGCACTGCACCAAGGACTGGAAATACAATGGCAAACAACACACATTCCTTGCTATGGAGGAATTTAGAATCTAGCGTAGTTCTTAACTGTTTGCACTTGGTTTCATTTCTTTGCCTCTGAACTCCTTGCTAAATAAAGCTACTTACTAACTAATGCCTCACCTTACATTTTGGACATTGATCTACAAGATGGCTTCTGGCTTCTCCACCTCCTCTGGCTTTGGACTATTCTACAATTTCTAAGAAATTTCCATTTTATTTATTCATGTTTTAATTGGAGGAAAATTACTTTACAATGTTGTGTTGATTTCTTGCCGTACAACATCACAAATCAGCCATAACTATACATATGTCACCTCCCTCCCCTGCCCCCACCCCAGCCCTAAGTCATCACAGAGTGCCAGGCTGGGCTCCCTGTGTTACAAAGCAACTTCTCACCAGCTATCTATTTTACACATGGTAGTGTATGTATGGGGCTTCCCTGGTGGCTCAGAGGTTAAAGCGTCTGCCTTCAATGCAGGAGACCCGGGTTCAGTCCCTGGGTCAGGAAGATCCCCTTGAGAAGGAAATGGCAATCCACTTCAGTATTCTTGCCTGGAGAATCCCATGGACGGAGAAGCCTAGTAGGTTACAGTCCACGGGGTCGTAAAGAGTCGGACACGACTGAACGACTTCACCTTCACCTTCACCTTCAGTGTATATATGTGGATGATACTTTATCCATTTGTCCTACTCTGTCTTCCCCGTACTTTGTCCACAGTCTATTCTCTATACCTGCATCTCCATTCTTTCTCTGCAAATAGGTTCATCAAGGCCATTTTTCTACATTCCATATATATGTGTTAATATACTATATTTATTTTTATCTTTCTGACTTACTTAACTCTGTATAACAGGCTCTGAGTTCATCCATCTTCCTAGAGCTGACTCAAATTCATTCTTTTTTATATAAGTTTGAGTAATATTCCATTGTATATATGTATCACATCTTCTTTATCCATTCATCTGCTGATGGACATCTAGGTTGCTTCTATGTCCTAGCCACTGTAAATAGTAGAGCTTCACATTTTAACCCTGGGAAATTATGAGAACACAAATACAGCTCTAATCCTTGATGGTATAGAGGAGGTAGGGGGTGGGGTGGGGAAGCACACACATTTCCCTCATCCATCTTAGGTTCTCTGGCTGGTACCCTATAAATTAGACTGGCAAAAGGCAGATCAGCAAGAGAAAAAGAGAGCTTTACTAACAGGGGCATTGTTGGAGGCACCCACTGATGAATAGTGGAAAGAGGTGGTTGGAATTTGGGCTTCATACTATCTTAAGCTAAACAAAGGAGAAAGAGTTTGGAACTCCTGAGAAGAAGAGATGGGAAGGTGATCAGGGAAAGCATGGCAAACAAGGCTTGTTTGATAAGATCTGTCATGCAAATTTAGTTGGTGCCATCTCTAGGGATGAGTTGCTTTAAGATCTCCTCTTCTTAGTAGGAGAATGAGAGCCCTCTATACAAATGGAAATTTCCTTTGTAAATGGAAATTTCCTTTAAAAAAGGAAAATGTGTACCCTGTTTTTAGAGCTTTCCTTGCATCTGCTGGCTCTCTATGGCTTTTTAGCTCAAAATAATCCATATCCAAAGAGGCATATTTTGAGGTGGCATATTCTGGTACCCTTTACTAGTAACCCAATTTTACCAAACTTAGGCTTCCAGATGGCTCAGTGGTAAAGAATCCACCTGCCAATGCAGGAGATGCAAGAGGTTCAGTCCCTGGGTTGGGGAGATCTCCTGGAGGAGGAAATGGCAACTCATTCCAGTATTCTTGCCTGTAAAATCCCACAGACAGAGGAACCTGGCTACAGTCCATGGAACGCATGACCCTTATGAAAAGATTTTCAAAAAAAGATATAATTATAGATGTTTCCGTTCCAATCTCTCCTATGAGTTGACTTAGTACTCTTGACCCACAGTAGCATTTGTATTGTTTTCTCCACTTGTGGTGGACCCAGGAAGTATGCAATTTGGGGGTCTTACATCCAGACAATAAATTTTCAAACTGTCCTTTCCAGCTTTGCAAGTGCAAGGGAGATAGAAGACTGAGAAGAGAGGGATGAACAGCCAGAGTGAGCTGTCAGTTTCAAGAAGGTCATTGAGTTTGCTCAGGCTGCCAAGTTCCTGGGATTGTTCCCAAACTCCCACGGTGCCACTTCAATTTGGCTCCAGACACTATGCCATAGACTAGGATCTCTGGCTCATTCTATGGAACCAAGCCAGATTCCTCTGGGGTTTCAGATGCTCTATGGGTGTTCACTGGGCATCTCAAGAAGTCACATTCTTGCTTTCAGCCTCCTCATTGATATTTTCTGCTCAGAAACAAAAGCTGGAAATGGTTTATTAAACTCCGAGTTCCATCCATATTATACTCTGAATTCCATCGTCCTGAGTTCACTCAAGCCATCTTTAAAATCCTCAGAATGGCCAGACTGACAGGACCACAGCCTCTACTGCAGTCTCCCATGGTGTCTAACGCACCTCTAGAAGCATTACCATCGTAATAACAATGAAAAATAATAATGTTGCCCCTGGTTAAGTTTCCAGCTGGATTTGGGCTGGATCATGCTGATTATATTCCAACAGAGAGCTGATTTCAAGATTCACCTGGCTTACAAGCTGGATACTAAAAACTCTCTTAGCATATTAGCTTGATGTTGAGTGAAATGTTCCTATTTTTCAGTGAAATGAGGCAAATGTTGAGAGAAAAGCCAGAAAGGACAACAGAACTGAAGCAGGAGGTAGATGGGCCCCCAAAGTAAAGCAATTGGAGATTCAGCCCCTGCAGGACAATTGGGAGAGGAGGCTGGGCTCTATCCAGGTAGAAGACAAGAGACCACACATTTTTTCTAATTCTTGAAGTCAAGAGACCTCCCCTACTATATATGCACAGGAAGGTACCTCAGAGGTCAAAACAGGAATAATGCTAACTGATGCCAAGCTACCCATAGACCTCTTCAGGGAATCCATCTTGGCTAAGAGATGTGTGTACACACAGGGAAGGATCCTGAGATGTACTATATACGGACTGTGAACCAGGCAAATCAAAATGTTTGGTCAAAGGAAAACCAGGAAGAAATGCCCCGTGTAAGTGATGTAAACTCCCATGAGGATGCGACTCTTTCTCTGAGCCTGCTCTTGTGTCTGTCCACATATACTGTACTCTTTTCCCTCCTAATGTGTACTTCACTTGTTTCACAACTTCCCGTCTCTGTGGGAATTCTCTGCAGAACTGAAGAGCCAGGGCGTTGTCACTGACCAGTGGTCTAGTGGTTAGGATTTGGTGTTCTCACTGCTGCAACTTGACCTCAATGTCTGGCCGGGAACCAAAGGCCTGCTTCAAGCCACCTGAGATCAGAAGCACGGCTTCCATGTCCCAGAACCAAAATAGAGGAGAAAGGAAAAACAGGCACGAAGAGATGCTTATGGTCCCACAGAGGCTAAGTTTATTTTATAAATCAAAAAAGGAACATGAATATCTAAAAGATCATGAAGAGACCATATGAATGTTGTAGTTTTAACTCCCACATCTGATTCTGAGGCAGGAGCTAGATGAACCCCAGAACTAACACCTGGAGCTCATCCCCTGCAGATGGAAACTCTGTAACAGCAGGATAACCAGAGAGGTAAGCCCTGCCCAGACAGAAGACAAGACACCACGTAGTTCTCATTCTCAAAGTCAAGGAGACCTTCCGGCTATAAAAGCCCTTTGGCGGTCAAAGAGGGAGTGATGTCAATCTAACCACAGGCTTCTTCTCTTGAATCCATCTTGGCTGAGAGATGGGCACACACTCACGGGAGGGTTCTGAGATAAATCAAATATGGACTCAGAACCAAGCAAATCAAAATGATTAGCCAAAGGAAACCCACATAAAATGACCCATATAAGTGATCTAAACTGCCATGAGGGCAGGAGTCTTTCTGCCCATGTGTCTATCCACATCCACTGTACTCTTTTCCTCCTAATAAACATGTTTCTCATTTCACCACTTTCCCTCTTTATGGGAATTCATTCCTTCAAAGCCAAAGGGCCAGGACCCTGTCACTGACCACAGCTCCAGCACCCTCATGGTCACTGCCCAACCTCAGTATCTGGCCAGAAACCAGAATGCAGCTTCCAGCTGAAGCAGGCCAAGGCCACTGGAGACCAACTCCTCTTTCATACAGAGAAGCTAGTTAGCATTGACTTCAACAAACTGGAAACTACAGAGCCACTGAAAATGTGAGGATAACTTCTTGGTTTATGGCATTGGAAGTGCCAACTCAAAACCTAGACGAGAAATTCTGGACTTGGCTACACGTTAGAATGACACCAATACCCAGTCTTCTGCTAGACCAGTTACATCAAAATCTTTGTGGATGAAATCTAATCGTTAATATTTGAAAGCTCCCCCAACAATTCCAGATTGGAAAGTTAAAGTTAAGTGGAGAATCTAAAATGAATAGCAGATATATTTAAAATGGATAACCAACAAGGACCTACTGTATAGCACAGGGAACTCTGCTTAATGTTACGCAGCAGCCTGGATGGGAGGGGAATTTGGGAGAGAATGGATACATCCATATGTATGGCTGAGTCCCTTCGCTTTCCACCTGAAACTATCACAACACTGTTCATTGGTTATACCCCAAAACTAAAGTAAAATGTTTAAAAAATTAAAGATTAAAAAAAACAACGAAGTGAGCAGCAGAAAATGGAAAGTAAAACTTAAAAGACAGTTAAAGATCCAAGAAAGAACAACAGAGGCTTAGCTGTGCCGGTGGAGGTCAGCTAGACTGTTTAATGGGACAGGATGAAATGAACACTGGTATTTGTAAGCCTCTGCTAAGATCCCCATATTATTTTCTGGGTCTTACCTCACTGAGAGGACACAGGAAGATCCATTTATATTCATTCATCCCTTCTTTAAGCAACCATTTACTGTCACCTCCATCACTTCCAGCATTGTGGTGGATGGTGGAGCTACAGCAATTAATGAAACCTAAGTGTATCCTCCAGAAGTCAATAACATGGCAGAGAAACAACTAATTACGGTCATCACAGTAAATCTTCTAACAGACAAAATTAGAAATCACTCTGGGAGCAGTGAGGAGGGAGTGATACAATTAAATCAGACTTATGGCTATGGAGAACCAGAAAAGACTTTAAGGAAAAGGTAATTTTTGAGCTGAGATTTCATATATGAGAAGTTTTCTGGATAGCAGTACAAGGTAGAAGGAAGGAGGCAAGGAAACCCGAAAGAAAGAAATAATCATATATATGAAGAATTTGTTTTGACAACTGTGTCAGAGAGATTATGACACACTGTATGGGATAAAGGGTAATTAATAAGAGATAAGATTGAAGAGGAAACGCAGAGCTAAATTTTGGAGACCACTGACTGGAGGAGTTTGTACTTTGTGGGCAATGGTACCATTTACCAAAACATGGGACAGAGGAGAAAGAACAAGTGAGTAAATAAAACAGGCTCAGTTTTTGACTTGAAATTGTCCATCCTACTTCCAACAATTGAAAGAAGACTCTCAACTAAATTTATTTCTCTTAAGGGTATATAAAAATAAGTCTTTGAGTTGCTTTAAAATGGAGACAGAAAGACCCTTGGGGAAGGATTCAGTTACTTTTCATGACAGCAATCTGAAACTATTAATAATGATTTTTACATATTAAATTATTATATTTATTTAGGTTCAGTCATTGAGTTTCTAAAAACCAAGGATTGTGAACTCAAAGGACTTTTGGGCAAACGAGTGATACAGATCAGGAGGTTACTAAAGTGAAAGAGAAAGTTTAGGTTCTATCAAAAAAACTAAACTCTTACTTAGCTCCAAATGTTTTTTCCTGAGCTTTAATACCGGGTCTGCATTACCAGATCTTTGTATATTCCAAAGTAAGTCAAACTTTTATGTACATGGTTTCTTATGTAAACTCTCCCATTCTTACATGTTGACAAGTATTTTATTAAAAAAAAAAAAGTACACTGTGTTAGCCGGCGGAATTCATTCATAATCCCAGAACTCTTAACATTCTTGAAGCTAAAAGTTTACAGTTTGAGATAACTTTGTAAGGAGTTCCAAAAGCTTCTTTCAGTTACAAAATTAGCTCTTGTCATTGGCCTTAAGTCTCAGTCTTTCAAATCTCTCAGAATCTATGCTGTGCCAGGAATTTAAGAACTAGACCCTGTTCGATTCATCCATGTCTTTTGTTATTTTGCTGATTTCAATCATAGCCCCATTCAATGTTCTTGTTTCTGAACAAATACTACAGATGAGTCTATGTTCATAGGACAGTAATTCTATAGATATGAAAAGTTTGTAGCTAAAGTTGCTACTATATCAGGCCATCTAAAATGAGTACAATATCCTCACATTAGAAGAAACCAGTGACAGATGGATAAAATGTGTGACTCAAAGATAATAGAATGAGTTTCTGTCAAAGTGAATTTGAGAACAAGCTTTGTGGAGTATCTCATGCCTGGGCTGAGGGTGTTTGATTAATCTGTTCTTGGTTGCAGCAGTTAGCTATTTCTGCATAACATACAACTATAAAATATCAATGGAATACCTTAATAGGTAATTATTTCTCACTCATGTGTCTGCAGGTCAGCTGGAGTTCAGTTGTCTTCAGCTGCACTCTAGTGTAGAATCTAATTCTAGAATCCAGTTCTAGATTTCAGGTCTGGCTCAATTCATCTGACATAGCTCTATTCCCACTTCTGGGGCCCAGGCTACCTGGGAAGAATAGTGGCTACCTGAGGAGCAAGCAGAAACATAAAATGCTCTTAAAGATGAGCCCAGGCTCACAATTCATATGCTACCATTTCCATCTATATTCTTCAAGCCAGACAAGTCATTTGGCAAAACACAACTTTAATGGAGCATCAAGTACACAGCCCCATAGAGATCTGGATGGGAGGAAGAATGAATATACACTAAATATTAATCATATCTATCACAGTATTCACTGAGGAAATATACTGAGCATGGCACTGCATCAAGCACTTCATTTTATTAAAAGCAGTCTTCACAAGAGCCTTGTTAGTATACATAATCACCTCCACTTTACAGGTAAAGAACTTGAGTCTCAGAGAGATTAGATAAGCTGATTGATGAATGGCACACACACTTACTAGTAAGTCTGTTACTAGAACAGACTTTGAAAACAGATCACCTGTGTACTTTGTAACACTGAGCCTTTTCTCTCTTCCACATCTAGAAGTCATTACCCATCTTCAGAAGCTCAACACATTTTTGAGTCTTTGAAATGTATCACTGGTATCAATCGCTGATCTTTGTTTGCGTGCTGGACCGTCACAGTCATGATCAAACCCCTGTGTGGGCAAACCCCTGTGGTTACAAGACATAAAAGGAATAGAAGAGAAAGGCAGACAGGACTGTAACAGGAAGACTGGCTTCTTACATGGCAGCAATCCCATCCATATGTTCCTAGATAGAAATTCCAAAAAAAAGGAGAGAGAAAGAAAATGTAACTCTGAGCCAAAATAATGTGCAATCATTTGATGACATGATAGCTGTTTCACATTACAGTTTAGCCTTTGAGTAGAATCATAAATAAAAGAGAACACTCATTCTCTTAAAACACAGTTCCAGAGACCATTTAAATAAATGGAACTGATTCAATGTGGAAGTTCAGATAGAACAGGAAAAAGACCATGACATTAAGTCAAATGCTATTCTCTCTCCTTTGTACTAACACAGATTCCTAACCAGAAAGGGCAAGACTTGGCAAAGGCACTGGCCGTAAAGGGATGTGTGATGAATTAGGTCCTGAGTCAGAGATCATTGATTCCTCTGATGTTCTTCTTCTGATAAGGAGGTAGCCTAATCTTCCTATCAGCTTTCATTGTACCTTAAATCTTAATGCTGGGTTTCCAATTTGGTCCTCATTGAAAGCTGCTGTTCTGATAATTTTCTGGTTTCCCTGACTATCTCTAGAGATGGAGGAATCTCCTTAATCTAACAAAATCTTTTTCCCCGGAATTAAACCCCCAGACCTGAATTTGTTTCATTCTCTCTGTTAAGGATGACTTCCAAAAAATTCATGAAGGACCTGCTGATTAGGCCTGGCTTTGCTGTCCACAAGCAAAGACTGACCAGTCACTGTGCTTTCATAGAAAATCTGCATTGCTGCATCGGAGAAGGCAATGGCACTCCACTCCAGTACTCTTGCCTGGGAAATCCCATGGATGGAGGAGCCTCATAGGCTATAGTCCATGGAGTCACTAAGAGTCGGAAACGACTGAACGACTTCACTTTCATGCATTGGAGAAGGAAATGGCAATCCACTCCAGTGTTCTTGCCTGGAGAATCCCAGGGACAGAGGAGCCTGGTGGGCTTCCGTCTATGAGGTTGCACAGAGTCGGACACGACTGACACGACTTAGCAGCAGCAGCATCTTTGAATGTGCCAAAAGAAGTTGTATTTTTATGTAAATGGATTTTTATGTGAGCTCCCAGCTGGCATTTTCATCATTAAGGGAAACTTATAAGTAGCTTCAGACTCTCAGCCCCCATCACAGGTCAGGAGAGACAGGGTCTAAAGATTCCTAATGCCAGATATGTCAATATCAGCATCACTTTTAGGCATCTGTCCCTGAGTACTGCCTTCTCCATGGCTAGTCAGGAGCACAGTAAACAACCATGTTCTAGTCCAGGGAGTCAGAAAACTACCATCAGTGGGCCAAATTTGGCTCACTGCCTGTTTTTATAGATAAAGTTTTATTGAAACACAGTCATGATCATTTGTTTGGTCTATGCTGGTTTTGTACTGTAACAGCAGAGTTAAGGACTTACGACAAGAGACCATATGGCCCACAAAGCCTAAAATATTTACAATCTGGCCATTTGTAGAAGAAATGCTTTCCAATCTTGGGATAGTCCTTTGGCTATCTCAGTTCAGTTCAGTCACTCAGTCATGTCCGACTCAGTGACCCCAAGGACTGCAGCACAGCCAGGCTTCCCTGTCCATCACCAATTTTTGGAGCTTGCTGAAACTCATGTCCATTGAGTCAGTGATGCCATCCAACCATCTCATCCTCTGTTGTCCCCTTCTCCTCCTGCCTTCAGTCTTTCCCAGAATCAGAGTCTTTCCTAATGAGTGAGTTCTTCGCATCAGGTGGCCAAAGTATTGGAGCTTCAGATTTAGCTTCAGTCTTTCCAATGAACAGCCAGGACTGATCTCCTGTAGGATGGACTGGTTTGATCTCCTTGCAGTCCAAGGGACTCTCAAGAGTCTTCTCCAACATCACAGTTCAAAAGCATCAATTCTTTGGCACTCAGCTTTCTTTATGGTCCAACTCTCACATTCATACATGACTACTGGAAAAACCATAGCTTTGACTATACAGACCTTTGTAGGCAAAATAATGTCTCTGCTTTTTAATACACTATCTAGGTTTGTCATTGCTTTTCTTCCAAGGAGCAAGCTTCTTTTAATTTCATGGCTGCAGTCACCATCTGCAGTGATTCTGGAGATCAAGAAAATAAAGTCTGTCACTGTTTCCATTGTTTCCCCATCTATTTGCCATGAAGTGATGGGACCGGATGCCATCACTTGGATATCTAAACAGAGTATTGTTCAGGTTCCTAGCTGAGAATTATCTTCTGTACAGCTCACTGTCTATCAGTTTTTAGGGAAATATTCTATCTTCTAATTTGGGTGGTGATAGCATGTGTTTAAAGCTTAGATAATGTATCAGTTTTAAGATATGTCTTAAGATATATTCATATATCTTATATTTTACATATGCTTATATATATAAATGTATATTCTCGGACAATCTTTCCATTCAGAGGTTGGCTCTGTGGCCCTTTCTCTTGAATCTAGGCAGACTGGTAACTCACGTGTAACACACAATGTGGCAGAAGCAGTGTGGAGTGGCGCTGACTCATGTTCAGCTGTGTCCGATTCTTTGCAACGCTTTGGAATGCAGCTTGCCAGACTCTCTCCGTGGAATTTTTTAGGCAAAATTTCAGGCAAAATACTAGAGTGGGTTGCCATTTCCTTCTCCAGGAGATCTTCCCATCCCAGGGATTGAACCCATGTCTCTTGTGTCTCCTGCATTGGCAGGCAGGCTCTTAACCACTGGCACCCCTGGGAAGCCCCACAGCACCATGCTGATATCTGACTATAGCTGATAGAGGTCTCCAGCTGCGCCTGCCTGAATTCTTGACCCATAGATCATGACGAAACTTAAATGGCTATGTTATCTTTTATTGTGGTTTAAACAAAAAACAATGAATTTACCATCTTAACCATTTTTAAGTGTACAGATCATATTGTTGTACAACAAAGCTCTAGAACATTTTCATCTTGCAAAACTGAAATACTTATTAACCATGAATTTCCCCTCCTCAAGTCCATAGCGATCACCTTTCTGCCTTCTGTATCTATGATTTTGAGGATTTAGATAATTTGTATGGGAAGAATCATACAGTTTTTGTTCTTTTGTGACTGGGTTATTTTACTTTGCATAATGTCCTTAAGGTTCATTCATACTATAGCATGTGAGAGAATTTCCCTTTTTAAAGGCTGTGTGATATTCCATTGTACAGATATTCTGTGTTTTCTTTATCCATTCACCAGTCTATGAACATTTGAGCCAATTCCCTTCCTGACTATAGTCAATAACTGCAATGAACATGGGTCTGCTAATATCTGTTTAAAATTCTGCTTTGAATTCTTTTGGATATATGCCCAGAAATGAGATTGCCAGATTATCTGATAAGTAAATTTTTAATTTTTTAAGGAAACTCCATATTGTTTTTCAAATTACCATTTTATCTTTCTATCAACAGTGTACAAGGTTCACTTTTCTCCATATCCATGCCAATACTTGTTAATGCTTATCTTTTTGATAATAGCTATTCTAACAGGTATATAATGATGTCTCATTGTGGTTTTTGGTTGGCATTTTCTTATGAGTAGTAACACTGGGCAACTTTTAAGCTGTGTGTTGGATATATTTTTGCATACATTTTTGGAGAGTTGTCTGTTCAAATTCTTTGCTCAGTTTTAAATTGACTTTTGTTTTGTTTTGTTACTGTTGTTGAGTTATAAAAGGTAGCAGATCATATACCCTTTCAGAATGACAATTAACTTTCCAAGAATCTTAAGAAGATGTCTGGGAGATCGTCTCCATTAAACAGTAAGATTTTCAAGAAACTGAGGGATGTCTTCCCACAACAGCCTCCTAGGAAGCTTAAGGTAGAAAAAGACTTATTTTAAACAGATTTGTCAGGTGCCTTTTGTTAGTGGAGTAGATTAAAGTTGATATAAAGGAATTTCTTCACATTTCTAAAGGAATTGTACTAGATGTAATTGAAAAGTCAGTGAGAGCACAACATTTAAAAAGCCCATTAGCCCCCCAATCTTTTATAGGAAGAAATCAGGCTAAGTGGTTTCCTCAATTGAAAACATGAACCAGTACTCACAGAAAAGGAAGAATGATCCTGAGAAAAAAGAACAAGTGTGGAAGCATCACACTTCATAATTTCAAACTATATTACAAAACCACAAAGTAATCAAAACACTATGCTACTGGCATAAAGACACATAAAATCAATTGTAACAGAAAGGAATGATGCTGAAGCTGAAACTTCAGTACTTTGGCCACCTCATGCGAAGAGTTGACTCATTGGAAAGGACTCTGATGCTGGGAGGGATTGGGGGGCAGGAGGAGAAGGGGACAACTGACGATGAGATGGCTGGATGACATCACAGACTCGATGGACGTGAATCTGAGTGAACTCCAGGAGATGGTGATGGACAGGGAGGCCTGGCGTGCTGCGATTCCTGAGGTCGCAAAGAGTCGGACACGACTGAGCGACTGAACTGAACTGATATATGGTCAACTAATATTTGATAAGGAAACTACGAATATTCAATGGGGAAAAGATAGTCTCTTCAATAAATGGTTTTGGAAAAACTGGATATTCACATGTAAAAGAAAGAAACTGGGCCCTTATCATAAATCACTCACAAAGTTAGCTCAAAATGGATTAAAAGCTTAAATGTCAGACTTGAAACCATAGAACTCTCAGAAAAAAACAGAAGGGGAAAAATCCTTGACCTTGATCTTAGTAATGATTTAATGGATGACACCAAGTACACGAGCAACCAAAGAGAAGTAAACAAGTGTTACTATATCAAACTAAAAAGCTCTGAACAACAAAAGAAACAATCGACAAAAGAGAAAGACAGTCTATGAATGGGAGAAAATATTTGCAAAGCATCTATTTCACAAGAGTTAATACCCAAAGTACACAAGGAACTCACACAACTCAAAAGAAAAAAAAAGAGGAGGGGGGCAAAAAAAAAAAAAAGCCACAATCAAATAATCCAATTAAAAATGGGTGAAGGACCTGAATAGAGATTTTTCCAAAGTTATTCAAATAGCCACACAGGTATATAAAAATGTACTCAACATCAGTAATTATCAGGGAAATGATAATCAAACCCACAATAATATCAACTCACATCTATTAGAATAACTATTATCAAAAAGACAAGAGATAAATGCTGGGAAGGGTGTGGGCAAAGGGAACTACTGTACATAGTTGATGGGAATATAGATTAATGTAGCTAGCATGGAAAAACAGTATGGAGGGTTAAAAAAAAACTGAAAATAGAACTACTAAAAGATTCTGGGTATATATCTGAAGGAAATGAAATCACTATTGTGAAGAGATATCTCTCCCCCATGTTCAGTGCATCATTATTTATAACAGTTAAGACATGGAGACAACCTAAGTGTCCATTGATAAATTAATGGATAAAGAAAATGTGAACACACACACACACATTACTCAGCCATAAAAAGAAGGAAATCCTGCTATTTGTGACAACATGGAGGAAACTTGAGTGTATTATAAGCTTGACAGAGAAAGACAGATACTGTATGACCTCATTTATTTTGCTGTTGCTCATTGCCGTCACTAAGTTGTGTCCGACTCTTGCAACGCCATGGACCATAGTCTGCCAGCAACTCTGTCCATGGGATTTCCCAGGCGAGAATATGAGACTGGGTTGCTGTTTGCTTCTCCAGCGGATCTTCCCAACCCAGGGATTAAACCCGCATCTCCTGCATTGCAGGCAGATTCTTTACCACTGAGCCACAGGTGAAGCCCCTATCTCACTTATAAGTGAAATCTAAAAAAAAATTTTTTTTTAATATTCAGAAGTAGAGAACAGATTGGTGGTTGGCAAAGATAGGAGTGGGTAGGTGGGGGGCGGAGAATGGGTGAAGGTAGGGGTCAAAGTGTACAAACTTCCAGTTTTAAGGTGAGTAACTTCTGGGGATATAATGTGTAGCATAATTAATGACACTGTACTGCACATTTGAAAGAAAGTGAAAGTTGCTCAGTCGTGTCTGACTCTTTGCAACCCCATGGACTATATACAGTCTAGTGAATTCTCCAGGCCAGAATACTGGAGTGGATAGCCTTGCCCTTCTCCAGGGGATCTTCCCAACCTAGGGGTCAAACCCAGGTCTCCCGCATTGCAGGCAAATTCTTTCCCAGCTGAGCCAGGGAAGCACTGCACCTTTGGAAGTTGCTAAAAGAGTGGATCTTAAAAGCTCTCACTGCACACACAAAACCCGTAGCTATGTGAGCTGACGGATGTGTTAACCTTATTGAGTAATCATTTTGCAATATATCATATATCAAATCATTATTTTATATACCTTAAACTTACAAAATATTATATGTGAATTATATCTTAATAAAGCTGAGAAAAGAAAAACAAGGAAGACTGACTCAAAGTGTAGAAACAGAAGCTGAATCCCAGAGCCACGCAGAACAGCTCCCAGTGTACAAGCCATTCGCTCTCCAGGGGATCTCCCTGACCTGGGGATCAAGCCCAGGTCTCCCACGTAGCAGGCAGATTCTTTACTGTCTGAGTCACCAGGGAAGCCACCCCCAAAGTAAGGAACTGACATTTGCCTGGCTAGAATTCAGAACTGCGATGGACTGGCGGCTGGTGCATATCTGTCTCCCACACACAGCTTTTTTAACTGAATTGCCTATTGCGGTCATTTTATCCTTAGATCACCATTGTATCTTAGAAGTACAATAAGGCAGATGATTTGTCTCTCTAAGTCTTTAAATTTAGAGGACACACCCTGACTGGGATTTACTGTAGATAACAGAATCCTGAAGTCTGAACCTGATACCAACTCAGGCTGAACTATCATCTAATAGATAGCATCAGCTTTCAGTCATGTGAGTGAGTAAACTTTGGAAAAAATAAAGCATTATAAAAAAGGGGAAGTATATTTGAAAAGGGGCCAAATAGAAATTACAGGAGAGTAGCTTCCCTGGTGGCTCAAACATATTAAAGTCTCAGTGATAAGCAAAAATGGAGATTGAGGAGATATGCCTGACACCTTTGTAATTTAGCAAACTTAAAAGCAAGCTTTTTTGGACCACAGTGACATCACCTATTGTTTAAAATAGCATCAGGCAACTTTCCTGGCTTGCTGAAGGCCAACCAAAAGCTGACCTCACCACCCCGCCTCACCTGTACCACATACTGAGACTGACCAATGAACAAGTGACCCAAAGGCCACCTTCGTGTTCACTTTTAAACACGGCTCAAAGAAATTGTCAACTTCTCCACATTGTGAGTTAGAGAGCGCTATTTGGGTCACCAGCTGAGCAGCACAGTCTGCCATGCTCGGTCACCCTCTGATCCCAGACTGAGCAGCAGAGGCACAGGTAGGGTGATGTAGAAAAGAAACTACCAGTTTACCAAGTTTATCCTAAACCCGAGCCCATCTTAAGATGTTTGCAATGATTCCTTTAAAAAAAAATATTTATTTTAATTGGGAGATAGTTAGTTTACAATATGTGGTGGCCTCTACCATACATCAACATGAATTAGCCACAGGCATACATGTGACCCTCCCTCCTCCCTCCCCACCCCATCCTTCCAGGTTGTCACGGAGCACCGGCTTTGGGTTCCCTGCATCATACATCAAACTCCCACTGGTTATCTACTTTACATGCAGTAATGTATGTTTCAACACTACTCTCTCAAACCATTCCACCCTCTCCGTCTCCTACTGTGTCCAAAAGTCTGTTCTTTATGTCCGTGTCTCTTTTACTGCCCTGCCCGTAGGATCATTGGTACTATCTTTCTAGATTCCATATATTTGTATTCATGTATATTTGTCTTTCTCTTTCTGACTTACTTCACTCTGTAAAATAGGCTCTAGGTTCATCCACTTCATTAGAACTGATTCAAATGCATTCTTTTTTACAGCTGAGTAACATTCCATTGTATATATGTACCACAACTTCTTTCTCCATTCATCTGCCATCTTTATCCATTCGTCTGCCATCTTTATCCATCCATCTAGGTTGCTTCCATGTCCTAGCTATTGTAAATAGTGCTGCAATGAACACTGAAGTACAAGTGTCTTTTTCAATTCTTGTTTCTTCAGGGTGTATGACCAGTAGTGGGTTTGCTGAATTGTATGATAAGTTCTATTCTTAGTTTTTTAAGGAATCTGCATACATTTATAATAATACTTTTAGTCCAAAGTAGCATCTGCTGTTATTTACTACCTGTGGCAGGAAGATAAACATCTTGGTTTTGCTTTATCAAACCCACAAGAGAAAAATCAAGCCCCTTTGACTGAGGAAAGGGAAAAGGGAGGAAACTGAGATCTGGACCTAAATAGCAACCGAGAAACAAGCAGAATTATTTGTAAATGGTCTTTTACCCACGTAGCTTTTAGAAATCATTTCAAGATGGAAGACAGGGGACTTCCCTGGTGGTCCAAAGGTTAAGACTTCATGCTTCCACGGCAGGAGGCATGGCTTCAATCCCTGGTCAAAGAACTAAGATCCTGCATGCCATGTGGTTAGCCAAAAGGAACAAAACAAAACAAAATTGAAATCACTGTGACTTAAAAAAAAAAAAAAGGCTGGATGCAATTAAAGGAGTGGGGATTAAATGTGTTTTCACCTCTGTGCCTGTGTTGGGTTCAATCTTGCCAACTTTACTCACCATCTTGTATAAAATAGCTGGGACATTGTGGGGAAAAAAATTAGCGAGGAGGAAGTAGGAAGGAGAAGGACATTGGCACATTTAAGGCCACTCTAATCAATGGCATCACGGACTCAATGGACGTGAGTTTGAGTGAACTCTGGGAGCTGGTGATGGACAGGGAGGCCTGGCATGCTACAGTTCATGGGGTTGCAAAGAGTCGGACATGACTGAGCGACTGAACTGAACTGAACTGAAGGAACAAGAACGAAGTAGGGATCCTGTTAGGGAATCTATTAGTTTCAGCAGTATTTTTTGCCAAATCCATTGCCGACCATGATCCTACTTCCTCAGGACAATTATAAGGAAGAGCATCTGGCTTGCTTCTACAAGCAGAAGTACACCCCTGAAAATCAAGGGGGACTTGAAACTGGAAAAACCAATTAGGAATGGTGATCACTGTGAACCATGCATGTCTATGTAGGAATGACGGTTCTCTGAAACTCAAACACCTTGTCATTTGCACACCCAAGACACAGGACACCATGAGCCCCACAAGCAGTGTCATTGAATATCAAATTTTGCCTTTCAGGTGCCATCCTCTCAGGGGAACCAACCAGCACAGAAAATATCAGTGCAGACACATGCACGGTTTTATCCAGTAGAGAAGCTTTCTACCAGTACCGCGGGGTTAAGTAGCACAGCAATAGTGGCAGGGCAGGGAAGACAGAAACAGAGGCAGGGCACAGAGAAACTTTACCCAAGATATTAAAAGACCCAGGGAATTAATTAATGGGGAAAAGAAAGATGGAAATGAAAGAAGCAGCACAAGAAAAAAGAGAAAAACTAAGTAGGAAAACAGAGGATGAAAGAAAGGAAGAAGCATAGTTTAAAATGGAGAAATGATGAAAATAAAACTATTTTCATCAGTCTCATAGTTTTCAGAGTACAGATCTTTTGCCTCATTAGGTAAGTTTATTTCTAGGTATTTTATTCTTTTTGATGCAATAGTAAATTGGATTCTTTCTTTCTCTTTCTGATCTTTTGACATTAACGTGTAGAAATGCGATGAATTTCTGTGTATTAATTTTGTATCCTGCAACATTGCTGAATTCATTGATGATTACCAGAAGCTTCCTGGTAGTATCTTTAGAGTTTTCTATGTGCAGCAAGTCCCCTACATAAGAACCTTCAAGTTATGAACTTTCAGTGATGTGAACATGTGTTGCGTGTCTAATCATGTAAGTTAGTTCCTGTGCATATTCTACAAGTGATTGTGCCCTTACGTACTTTACTGTACAGTACTCTATGGAGTACGGTAATATAGTATCCTTATTTCAAGTGCAGAATGTCTGGAAGCAATGGAAATGTAGCTGATACTCCTGTATTTTTGTAAATCTATTATAGTACAATACTATGGGATAGATTGTGTTAGTTGGATGTCTAGACTAACTTTGTTTGCCTTACAAATCAACTGGACTTATGAATGTACTTTCAGAATGAAATTCTTTCACATGTAGGGGACTTACTTTATAGTGCCATGCCATCTGTAAACAGTGACAGTTTCATTTCTTCATTTTCAGTTTGGATTTATTTCTTTTTCTTCTTTGATTTTTGTGGCTAAGACTTCCAAAACTATATTGAATAAAAGTGGCAACAGTGGACATCCTTGTCTTGTTCCTAATCATAGCAGAAATGCTCTAAGTTTTTCACCATTTAGTATGATGTTAGCTGTAGGTTTGTCACCTATGGTCTTTATTTTGTTGGGGTATATACTCTCTGTACCCACTTTCTGGAGAGTTGTGTTGAATTTTGCCAAAAGCTTTCTCTGCATCTATTGACATGATTGTATGGATTTTATAATTCAATTTTTTGATGTGGTATATCACACTGACTGATTTGTAGATATTGAACTCCTTGCATCCCTAGGATAAATCTTGCTTGATCATGGTATATGAGCCTTTAACTGTATTGCTGGATTCAGAATGCTAGTACTACTATTTGGTTGAGGATTTTTGTGTCTGTGTTCAAAGACCTTTACTACAAAAGCTAGAAGATGCTGTTCAGTTCAGTTCAGTTCAGTTGCTCAGTCGTGTCTGACTCTTTGTGACCCCATGAATCTCAGCACGCCAGGCCTCCCTGTTCATCACCATCTCTCGGAGTTCACTCAGACTCACATCCATCGAGTCCATGATGCCATCCAGCTATCTCATCCTTGGTCGTCTCCTCCTCCTGCCTCCAATCTCTCCCAGCATCAGAGTCTTTGCCAATGAGTCAACTCTTTGCATGAGGTGGCCAAAGTACTGGAGCTTCAGCTTCAGCATCATTCCCTCCAAAGAAATCCCAGGGTTGATCTCCTTCAGAATGGACTGGTTGGATCTCCTTGCAGTCCAAGGGACTCTCAAGAGTCTTCTCCAACATCACAGTTCAAAAGCATCAATTCTTTGGCACTCAGCCTGTTAGAAGAAATTAAATATGGCACCAACAGATGGAAAAATATACCATGATTTTGGATTAAAGGAATCAATATTTTCATAGTGACTATACTGCTGAAGGCAATCTACAGAGTCAAAGAAATCTCCAACAAATTACCAATAGCATTTTTCAGAGAACTAAAACAAAAAATTTTTCAATTTGCATGGAAACAGAAAAGACCATCAAATATCCAAAGCAATCTTAAGAAAGAAAAACAAAGCTGGAGGAATTAGGCTTCCTAACTTCAGACTATACTACAAAATCTCAGTCATCAAAACAGTATGGTACTGGCACAAAAAGAAAAGATATACAGATCAATGGAACAGGATAGAAACCCCAGAAATAAACCCATGAACCTATGGTCAATTAATCTGTGACAAAAGAGGCAAGACTATATAATAGAGAAAAGATATTTCTTCAATAAATGGTGCTGGGAAACTAGACAGCTACATGTAAAAAATGAAATTATAACATTCTTTAACACCACACACAAAAATAAACTCAAAATGGATTAAAGACCTAAATGTAAGACTGGATACCCTAAAACTCTTAGAGGAATACATAGGCAGAACACTCTTTGACATAAATCACAACAATATCTTTTTTGAGTTGTATCCTAAAGTAATGGAAATAAAAGCATAAAGAAATAAATGGGACCTAATTAAACTCAAAAGTACAGCAAAAGAAACTGTAAACAAAACAAAAGACAACCCACAAAACAGGAGAAAATAATTGCAAATGATGCAACCAATGAGGGATTAATCTCCAAAATTTACAAACAGCTCATGCAGCTCAATACCAAGCACCCCAAAAAAGTCCAAACCAAAAATAGGCAGAAGACCTAAATAGATGTTTCTCCAAAGAAGACATACAAGTGGCTAAGAGACACATGAAAAGATGTTCATCACTGCTAACTATGAGAAAAATGCAAATCGAACCTACAATGAGATTATTTCACACCAGTTACAATGGCCATCATCAAAAATCCTATAAGTAATAAATGCTGAAGAGGGTGTGGAGAAAAGGGAATCCTCCTACACTGTTGGTGGGGATATAAATTAGTATAGTCACTATGGAAAACAGTATAAGATTCCTTAAAAAACATAAAAATAGAGCTACCATATGACTCAGCAATCTCATTCTTGGGCATATATCTGGAGAAAATCATGGTTAAAAAGATACATGCACACCAATGTTCATTCAAGTGCTGTTTGTAATAGTCAAGATATGGAAGCAACCCAAATGTCCATTGACAGATGAATAAATAAAGAAGATGTGGTACATACTCCCAGTGGAATATCACACAGCTATTAAAAAGAATGAAATAATGCCATTTGAAGCAACATGGATGGACATGGAAATTATCATATTAAGTGAAGCAAGTCAGAAAAGAAATATATGACAAATATATGATATTGCTTCTATGTGGAATATTTTTAAAATTATACAAATGAACTTATTTATAAAATACAAATAGACAGAGAACAAACTCTGGTTACCAGTGGGGAAGAGTTGGGGTCAGGGATACATTGGGAGTTTGGGACTAAATGTATTTAGATACATTTCTGTATCTAAAATAAATAACTGACAAGAACCTGCTTTATAACAAGGGGAACTCTGCTCATTATTCTGTCATAATATAAATGGGAAAAGAAGTTGAAAAAGTATAATTGTATAATCGTAACAACCCCTCCCCCTAAATTAATGGTTTGAAACAACAGATATTTATCTCATACAGTATCTGAGGGTTGGGAATCTGGGAGCGGCTTACCTGGCTGCAGTCAAGCTGCCAGCTGGTGCTGCAGTTGTCTGATGGGGGCAGAGAGCACGCTTCCAAGATCACTCACATGGTTGTTGGCAGAAGGCCTCAGTTCCTTGCCAGATGGGCCTCTCTGTAGGGCTGTTCACAAGACATGGCAGCTCTCTTCTCACAAATCGAATGATCCATAGGAGGAGGGAGCTGGTAAGTAAATGAGAGAGCACCCGAAACATAAAGCTAATCTCAGAAGGGCCACGCCATCACTTCTGCTGGAAGCTACTGTGTGAACAGATCAGTCTTGGTACAATGTGAGAGGGGATAGCAGAAAAGGATACCAGGTAGTGGAGAATTGCTGGGGTCATCTTGGACACTGGATACCACAGATGGCTGCTCCCTCTTCTCTACCCTGCTCCAACCATTCTCTTATCAGATTTTCCTAGCATTGCTTCTTAAGCACCTGCAGCTAAATCCTGTCCTCAAGTACTGCTTCTGTGGAAGCCAATCTAAGACTTTTTGCAAAGTCATCATGATATCATCCTTGTCTCCTTCTCCAGCTTCACCTCTTGCCAATCAATGTGGTGTCCTTAATGCAACAGCAATAATAAGATGATTCTTGAAATCATCTATACATAACCTGTCTCTTATACACATCTCACCTGAAACTAACACAATACTCAATTACACTCCAAAATAAAATAAAAACTAAAACAAACAAACAACAACAAAAAAGACTTTTAAAACCCCAGATAAGATAGAAAGAAATTTACAGATCAATGTAGAATAGATCTAGAAATATATAATCAAGGGTTCCCTGGTCTGTATCAATTGATTCACGTATCATTATGAACCTCATATACAAAAAGTATACAGGACAAAATAATGAAGATGACCTAAGAAACCCAGATTTGTTTGATTTTTTATTTTGCACATAAACATCTCATTGGCCCAGAACTGTTTACTGAAAAACGTTAGTCATTCTCTATTGAGTTGTATTTAACCTTTGTTGAAAAAAATATCAATTGATTAGGAAACTTATTTTCCAAAACTGTAGTCCTTGTCATGTAGTATTATAATTATCAGTTTATATCTCTGATCCTGCCTTGAATTCAAGACAGGGAAAACTGCCTAGATCACTGCTATAATTCTCACAGCATCTTTTTTTTTTTTTTTAATGTAGACCATTTTTAAACTCTTTATTGAATCTGTTACAGTATTGTTTCTGTTTCATGTTTTGGTTTTTTGGCTCTGAGGCATGAGGTCGAACTTGAAACCCTTGCATTGGAAGGCGAAATTTTAACCACTGGATCACCGGGGAAGTCCCCCTCATAGCATTCTTAAAGAAGATATTTAATAAATAAGAATGCCAAAAGGGGCAAGGGTGGGGGCGGCCAGCCAAAGCTCAAAGTCTTTCTCTACTATTTAAATTTACTGCTTTCCTCTCTGCCTCTGAATTTCACAGCCTGGAAGGCGTCCAGGCGTCCATAATTCCTCCCTCTTCTTTGCCCTAATTCTCCATCACTTTCCTTGCTGGCATTGCCTCCAAATGTTTCTTGTGTTCATCACTGTCTTCCCATCTTTGGTATCTCTGCCCTAAATCTTCATATGACAGTTTCATAATGCCACTTCCTCTTTAGTTGCCAGTGTGATAAGGGCCAAAACAGAAGACAAATTAAATCACGTCCTTGTGTCATAGTCTGTGATGGCTCCTTACCACCTACAGGGCAAAGTTCAAGGACAGGAATGGTCCACTACTGGACACTGTCAGGGCTTAGCCCAGCTCCCGTTGACTCGCTTCTGCTTTCTAAGTACCTAGCCCTCCTACCAGCTTCTATAGGCTTTGCTCCTCAGGGCCATAGCTTAGACTCTCCCTGGAGGATTGTCCCTGCATGAATGTTTCCCTCTGTGCCCACAGGTTGAGAGAATCAGAAGTGTCACAGCAGTTTATCAGCTGACTGAAACAAGAGTAGGGAAACCCAATTTCCTTGCTTCAAGTAAAGGCCAGCTTTGAGGTGTAACGTACCCTCCAAAGCTCCTCTGCAGGATTGAGTTACGTCTAGGACGCTGCCTGATGTCACAAACCTACTTGGTATTCTTGTGCGTAACAACCCCTCCCCCTAAATTAATGGTTTGAAACAACAGATATTTATCTCATACAGTATCTGAGGGTTGGGAATCTGGGAGCGGCTTACCTGGCTGCAGTCAAGCTGCCAGCTGGTGCTGCAGTTGTCTGATGGGGGCAGAGAGCACGCTTCCAAGATCACTCACATGGTTGTTGGCAGAAGGCCTCAGTTCCTTGCCAGATGGGCCTCTCTGTAGGGCTGTTCACAAGACATGGCAGCTCTCTTCTCACAAATCGAATGATCCATAGGAGGAGGGAGCTGGTAAGTAAATGAGAGAGCACCCGAAACATAAAGCTAATCTCAGAAGGGCCACGCCATCACTTCTGCTGGAAGCTACTGTGTGAACAGATCAGTCTTGGTACAATGTGAGAGGGGATAGCAGAAAAGGATACCAGGTAGTGGAGAATTGCTGGGGTCATCTTGGACACTGGATACCACAGATGGCTGCTCCCTCTTCTCTACCCTGCTCCAACCATTCTCTTATCAGATTTTCCTAGCATTGCTTCTTAAGCACCTGCAGCTAATCCTGTCCTCAAGTACTGCTTCTGTGGAAGCCAATCTAAGACTTTTTGCAAAGTCATCATGATATCATCCTTGTCTCCTTCTCCAGCTTCACCTCTTGCCAATCAATGTGGTGTCCTTAATGCAACAGCAATAATAAGATGATTCTTGAAATCATCTATACATAACATGCAATCTTTCTATGCCCTTTCTCAGATTTTAGTTATCTTTTTAGCTCTGTCACTTGCTACAATTAGATATTTGTCAAATGAATGAATGATTGAGTGTATCTTAAAATACTCTTTATCCTTAATTTGCTGTTGCTGATTAGATAGAGGAAAGGATACAGCTTTGTTCTGTCACCTCAGGCAAAGCGAAGAACCTTTGGAAGTGCCTTCCAAAATGGAAATCAGAGAAGCCATTCACTCATTTATTCAGTCAACAAGTGTTGAAAGTTTACTGTGTGCCTGTTTCTTTCCTGAGCACTGGAGATATTGTAACAAAACAAAGTGACTAAAAGTGACTTTTAGGAGCTTACATTCTACTGTAGGAAACAGTAACATCTAAAAGGAATTGAGTGTTACCATAACCCAGGCATTGTCATATGGATATAGATATAGGTTATAAACATAAATATATATCTATATACCTCACTTCTTTCATTCTTATACAACACTTAAAAATATTTATTTAATTCTAACACAATAGGTAGTTCTCATTATTATTTTCATTTTGCAGATAAAGAGAATAATATGCAGAGATTATGCACACCTGGAGTTCAATCCCAGGCAGTAGTACTAAACAAAAAATTGTGTAATGACACATTAAAAACTGTAAGTCAGATTTTGTCAGGGGGCTGCTGCAATGGGAGGTGTAGAGGGGAGAGAGATGAGACTCAAATCTGAATACAACAAGGACAAGTAGATTTATAGCTAAGGATCAAGGCAGGAGTCAGTGGGTGAAAAATTATTACAAAGGAAAATCAGGGCTAGGGAGATTCTGGCTAAACTGACTTGATAGGATTTTTGCTGCAGGCAAGAGTGATAGATATGAAGACGAGGATGAGAAATTTGATCAGGTATCAAGGGTGGGGGATTTTTCATGAAATTGTCCCAGCAGACTTCTCCCTATTCAGTTCAGTTTAGTTTAGTCACTCAGTCATGTCTGATTCTTTGCAACCCCAGGAATTGCAGCACGCCAAGCCTCCTTGTCCATCACTAACTCCCAGAGTTCACTCAAACTCATGTCCATTGAGTCGGTGATGCCATCCAGCCATCTCATCCTCTGTCATCCCCTTCTCCTCCTGCCCCCAATCCCTCCCAGCATCAGGGTCTTTCCAATGAGTCAACTCTTCCCATGAAGTGGCCAAAGTAATGGAGCTTCAGCTTCAACATCAGTCCTTCAAATGAACACCCAGGACTGGTCTCCTTTAGGATGGACTAGTTGGATCTCCTTGCAGTCCAAGGGACTCTCAAGAGTCTTCTCCAACATCACAGTTCAAAAGCATCAATTCTTCGGCACTCACCCTTCTTCACAGTCCAACTCTCACATTCATACATGACTACTGGAAAAACCATAGCCTTGACTAGACGGACATTTGTTGGCAAAGTAATGTCTCTGCTTTTGAATATGCTATCTAGGTTGGTCATAACTTTCCTTCCAAGGAGTAAGTATCTTTTAATTTCATGGGTGCAATCACCACCTGCAGTGATTTTGGAGCCCCCCAAAAATAAAGTCTGACACTGTTTCCACTGTTTCCCCATCTATTTCCCATGAAGTGATGGGACCAGATGCCATGATCTTAGTTTTCTGAATGTTGAGCATTAAGCCAACTTTTTCACTCTCCTCTTTCACTTTCATCAAGAGGCTTTTTAGCTTCTCTTCACTTTCTTCCATAAGGGTGGTGTCAACTGCATATCAGAGGTTATTGATATTTCTCCCGGCAATCTTGATTCCAGCTTGTGTTTTTTCCAGTCCAGCATTTCTCATGATGTACTCTGCGTATAAGTTAAATAAGCAGGGTGACAATATACAGCCTTGACGTACTCCTTTTCCTATTTGGAACCAGTCTGTTGTTCTATGTCCAGTTCTAACTGTTGCTTCCTGACCTGCATATAGGTTTCTCAAGAGGCAGGTCAGGTGGTCTGGTATTCCCATCTCTTGAAGAATTTTCCACAGTTTATTGTGATCCACACAGTCAAAGGTCTTGGCATAGTCAGTAAAACAGAAATAGATGTTTTTCTGGAACTCTCTTGCTTTTTTGTTGATTCAGCGGATGTTGGCAATTTGATCTCTGGTTCCTCTGCCTTTAGAGGAGAGCTAAGGAGCTTCCCTTCAATCCTTTTCCCATAAACCTTTCACTGGAACAGTGTTCTGAGAATATCTATTCCTTCTGTGAACTCAGGAACTAGTGAAAAAACTAACATGGGTTCATGTATCCATTGAACCCACGGTTATGTGGCTTAGGCCTAAATCCTACTATCAACCCTTCTCTAACCCTTGGTCCATAATTGCATTGTGAGGTCCCAGGTTAGTGATAATTCAGAATTCAGTCCAATGATGGTACAAAGTTCTGTGTATCTCCCCTTTCCCACTGCACAGTTATCAATAAAATGTAAATAAACTATGTGTTAATCACTTAGTTGTGTCTGACTTTTTTTGACCCCATGGATTGTAGCCTATCAGGCTGCATTGGGATTCTTCAGGCAAGAATACTGGAGTGGGTTGTCATTTCCTGCTCCAGCTACAATATTATATTATGTTATGTTATATTACAAAGAGAGAATGAGTGTATTGGGAAAAATCTGCATCAAATATTGGAAAGACAGAAAATACTTCCTTGAGTGCTTTATTCTATTTTGGGTTGTTTGAACATAGAGATTTTCTGAAGGCAGAGACAAGAATAATATACAAATGGAATGACAATGTAAATATATAAAGTATTAAATGAAAATAACTACATCAAAACGTAATTTGATTTAAACCTATCTCATAATGGGAAAGTCCCCTACAAAAAATAAAGAATTCCCCATTCTGAAGGAGATCACCCCTGGGATTTCTTTAGAAGGAATGATGCTAAAGCTGAAACTCCAGTACTTTGGATCTCCATTCACAAAATTAATACACAGATATCCCTTGCACTCCTATACACTAACGATGAAAAATCAGAGAAATTAAGGAAACAGTAACATTCACCACTACCACAGAAAGAATCAAGTACTTTGGATAAACTTATCTAAAGTTATAAATGTCCTATATGCAAGAAACCCAAAAGATGCTGGTGAAAGAAATTAAAGATGACAGAAACAGATGGAGAGATATACCATGTTCTTGGATTGGAAGAATCAATATTGTGATAATTACTATACTACCCAAGCCTATGGCTGATTCATGTTGATGTTTGACAGGAAAAAACAAAATTCTGTGAGCAATTATACTTCAATTAAAAAAAAATTTAAAAAAGAAAAAAGAAGCAACCTATAGATTCAACACAATCCCTATCAAACTAGCAATGGTATTTTTCACAGAACTAAAAATATAATTTCACAATCTACATGGAAACACAAAACACCCCAAATAGCCAAACATTTTTGAGAAAGAAGGATGGAGCTGGAGGAATCAACTTTCCCGACTTCAGACTATACTAAAGCTACAATCATCAACACAGTATGATACTATCACAAAACCAGAAATATAGACCACGGGGATAAGTAGAAAGCCTAGGGATAAATTCACACACTCATCAGCATCTTATCTTTTAAAAAGGAGGTAAAAATACACAACGGAGAAAAGACAGTGTCTCCAATAAACAGTGCTGGGAAAACTGGGCAGCTAAATGGCTGTCTGGGGAGACCTTACAAATAGCTGTGAAAAGTAGAGAGGAGAAAAGCAAAGGAGAAAAGGAAAGACATAAGCATCTGAATGCAGAGTTCGAAAGAACAGCAAGAAGAGATAAGAAAGCCTTCTTCAGCGATCAATGCAAAGAAATAGAGGGAAACAACAGAATGGGAAAGACTAGAGATCTCTTCAAGAAAATTAGAGACATCAAGGGAACACTGCATGCAAAGATGGGATCGATAAAGGACAGAAATGGTATGGACCTAACAGAAGCAGAAGATATTAAGAAGAGGTGGCAAGAATACACAGAAGAACTGTACAAAAAAAATCTTCAGGACCCAGATAATCATGATGAT